>CAUYRT010047728.1:0-46278 GCA_963574885.1 Lepilemur ruficaudatus
ATAGAAAAAATTAGCCGGGCGTGGTGGCACATGCCTGTAGTCCCAGCTACTCAGGAGGCTGAGGCAGGAGGATCACCTGAGCCCAGGAGTTTGAGGTTGCTGTGAGTGAGGCTGACGCCACGGCACTCTATCCTGGGCAACAGAGTGAGACTTTGTGGCAAAAAACAAACAAACAAAAAAAAAACCATAGTAGAACCACTTACTGAGGTCAAGAAATGCTGGACTCTCCTCTTACCTCTGCTAGAAGCCAACTCAATCAGTATGCTATGCTAGACTAAGGTGGCCTAAGGGGCCCCACTTCCTGTGACTGGAGACCCAGTAATTCAAACTCCCATGGGCAAAAAGACAAAGCAACAAGCCACAAGTGCCTCCACCATTCAAAGACAGCCAAATGACAGCCATCTGTGGAGGGGAGGAGGGAAGTGATGGGGTAAACTAAGGTCTAAAGAAGGTGGAGGAAAAAGGGAACCACCCTACATATGGGATATCAGTAACCAAAACAATCCCCAGAGCAAAATGGTGCTCAGGAGAAGCAATGAGTAGGTCACTATAGTAGCAACAGGTGCAGCCAGCCCCCAAGGGCAAGGACACAGGCTGGAGCTCTGTCTACAGTAGTTTCACTCACTACTTACCAAACTTTCATATTCAGGAATTTTCTGCTTAGTGGGGAGACTGGAAAATAATCCTGCTCCATTAGTAGCACTGATGGTCACATGAGTCTCAGAATCTGGCTAGGTCTTACTCCCTGAGAAAAACTTCCCACTGCTGTTTTTGGAAGTGCCAGCACATGTGGTGCCTGATAGCTCCTACCTTTCCCACAGGTTGTTTCCCATGCCTGATGTACCTGTAAGCGGCCAAAGATCAAAAACTATTCTTTCTCTCTTTTCTTTGCCAGCAGGCCTGGACAGACAGTTCCACTGCACAGACCCAAAAGTTCTGGGGTCTCACTGAATTTAGCAGTCAGATCACAGCCGTCAGGAGTCCCAATTCCCTTCCAGATCCACACATCGGGAGCCAACAGCAGACCCAGTCCCTTCCTCCTGGCCAGGCTAGGGCCTTTTGCCAAGCAGTGAATTTGAAAGGGGGCTCAAGAAAAGCAGCTGTGTCTTAGAGCTTCAGTGAAAGGTGCATAACAAAGTTGCCTTGAAGTTCAGCATAGGGTGTAGAGAAAGTCTCCTCCCTGTAGTGCAGTCCCAGCTCAGAGATCCATTCAGTTTGGGGAGGAGGAGGGGGTTGTTTACAGCCAGCTTCCAAAACTCACGCCTGAAGGAGCACAGACCCAGAGGAGGCAGATCTTTGAATTGCCAACTTCCCAAAGAGCACACGGGAAAATAGGCCGAGGCTGCTCAAAACCAGCTTGACTGGTTCTACGGAGAAGCCCCTGGTCTGCTCCGCCTTCCTTATGTTAAAAAGAAAAAGGCCAAAAAGGTGGTGGCTTGGAGCCAGTAATTCAACACACCCATCCCTCTCTTTCTCCCCAGCACCAACTGTCCCTGGGGATCACCTTGCCACCAATATTAGTGTCCATCTCACCCTCTCTCCTACCAAATCATGTGTGATCATACGGCTTTATACACCTAAAATTAATGATTTGGCATACAAGAGGAAATACATTTATTTTTGCCCTTTTCTAATGAGAAATGTAAGGAATAATTGGAAGTAGGTGGAAATGAGTACCAACCCAAAGACAGACATCTGTGGAAAGAACTCCCCGCAGGGATCAAGAAACTTCAAACATTCTAGACAAAAACAGATATGCAGATAAAAAGATCTAGCCTATTTATATCCCCCAAAGGAGGAGCCGGTCTAGAGGGCAAGAGTAGGAAATGCCATGCCTCCTCTGAGATAACTGGAAAACCTAGAGGCCAGATTTTGTCTTGGTATTTCAGAATCAGCTACACCACTACACCATCTCAGTCTGAAAGATCAGCAATGATCTCAGTGGCCTACACCAAAAAGGCTGTGGTGGGGCAGTACCATTCTACTTGGAGAGTTAACCTGCCTCTTCCCATGCCAGCAGGAAGACAGGGTGACTTTCTTACCCACAGGATTTGTGAAGGCTCATTCTTCCCTTTTCTGAGACAGAAGGGGAAAAATGCACAGATTACACTTCACTGACTCACTCATGTTTGACAAAGGCTGGGAGAAAGCCTGGAGAACTCAAGCTTCAAGTGCAAAACATACAAATACTGGAATCTCCCATCAAGAGAAGGAAACTCAGCCCCCTATAAGGCTTGTCATTTTGCTGAACTTCCAGTGATGAAGGAAGAGCCAGATTTAAACTCCACCCACCCTTTCTACATCCCTCTCAATTTTTGCTTTGATGAGAAAGTGGTAAACCCAGCAGCACCACCATAGCTAAATGAGAATCAAATCCTTTCCACACCTCCTGTCAAACCAGAGGCCTAGTAGCCTCAGTCTACAGCTTAACCAAGCAGAGTGAATTGGGATGGTGCTGGTTACTGCAGGAAAGCCTCATCAGGCAGACTCAGGAAAGGAAGATGACCACCTTCCTCACCCTTTCCATCTGCTGGGGGTTACCTCAACCCAATCCATTAATGGGCTTCAAAGTGCTGCTGGGGGAGTCCATTTAGCAGAGATGCTATCATGGGGCCAAAGGTGGGACCCAGCCCCCGCCCCACTTGTCGATAATGGGCATCAAAGTCTGAGGCTTGGCTGCACTCTAGACATAAAATATTCATTCAAGTCAACATAATACATATGTAGGAACGTCATGGACGCTCCTGGGAGAAAAGAAATGCCAGCCAGGTGGCTAAGTGCTCAATAGGAAAGAGTTCATGAAGGCCTGGCGTAGTCCTGGTCAACTACCCACTGAGAATTGGGTTGTTCTGTCCAAAGGGGAAACAATCTAGTCTGACTCGTGAGAGATCTAACCATGTAAACCTCTCAGGCAAACAAATTCTCCATGTTTTCCTAACTCATAGGCATCAACTCTGCTTAAGACATTTATGCTGAAAAAAATCTTTGGCCCAATCTTTGGTCATAGTCTGAAAGATTCAGTTATCCCTGTGGAAACTTGATTTTAATCTGAAGCAGGCCAAGTTTCAATGACTGCCTTTTATCCATCTGTTTAGCTACTTCCTGCAGTTCACAAATAGGAGAGAAATTATTGTAATTTACTATGTGCTTACTTTTACCAGGTTCAAAGGTTATGATATGGCAACTCTATGAACTCCAGGGACTCCTAAAGCCCTTGCCCTAACAACATCTCATTCCTGATCACTAAGGCCAAGCAGAAAGTGAGACCCCTGACCAGAGGCAGCACCACCAAGGAGCCCCTGGCCAGAATCAAAGGACAGAGTTAGAGTTAGAACCCAGGGCACAGTGCTGCACAGCTCACACAATTGTGGAGTGACATGCTAGCTAACTGAGCCAATCTACCTGGAGGACATCAAAAGCAAAAAAACATCTGGCCAGAGTCAACACTGGGATCCAATGAATATGTGTGTTTGGAATGGCGCAGTTGTTCTTTACAGGATCTTATAACTTTAATTTGTTCTTTTCACCAAGACTTCCAAATTCCTCTTCCTAGAACTGAGAGAATAAACAATGCCACTCACTCCCTAGAAGACTGACAGCAGCCCCCTCCCTTGACTATTGCAGCAGCAAGGATTGGGGGAGATAGTGAAAGGCTTCTATTCTCTCTCAGGAGCCCTCTCTCATAGTTTCTGAGGCCCAGAGGTACAGCAGGTCCCAAGCCATGTAGTCCCATCCCCCAGGTGTTACAGAAAGCTCTAGCAGGTGAACTCTGGAAGTTGGACCCTTCTCTACACTTGCTTGTTACTGCTGCTGCTGGCTGGAAGACAAACAGTCATCTTGCTGATTGCTTTCACGACTGCCAAGCCTCCAGGCCAGCAAAGCCAATTGGAAAAGAAGCAAACAGAAAGCTCAGCTCACAGACTGAGAATCCCCAAAACTACCAGCCCCAGGTCAGAACCCTCCTTCGGCAAAAGGAAGAAGTCTATGGCTGTGAAAAAGCACATCTGGAATCAGGTGTCGCAAAAAACATCTTAAAGACAGGGCCTGACTTTTTTTTATCTCCTATTTTCACTGTTAGAAGCAGAGTCGACAGCAAACAGCCAATCTCCCTGCAACACAAGGTTTATTTTTATGCTTCAACATTTTCTGTCTGTGTGTCTACATGTTTCAGATGTGATCAAAGAGCTCCTGGAAACAGTGTCTCATCAGCCACATTTTTAAAGAAGGAGGGAGAGGAACAGCAAGAAAGGAGACTGCAGACAACCAGCAGTGTTTGTTTACCTATTTTCTGGTGAAACCAGTTTAAATAATTGAAATCTAAATAAGGTGATACAGGACCCTTGGGTGGAGGGAATCAGCCCAACCAAATCCCTTGATTTTTATTTCAGAACATTAAGACTATTGCAATGATTGAGCTTCCACAACTACTTTAGCTGAAATCCCAGCAGGACCAAGAAGAGATTTCTTACTTTCACTTGGTGGCATGCTCTATTCCAAAGGAGGCCAATCCTCTGACATCCTGGCCTTGTGACCAGAGGAGCTGCTGCTTGTCTTTTTTCTTGTTTTAAAGAACATAGGCATCTGCTTGGAATAGGTGCATACAGGGTTTTTTAAAATCCCTGCTTTTACTGGGATGAGACTTAATATAAGTTGCTAGTGTGACTAGCTACCCTGAGAATAACAGTAGAAGACATGAAGTGGCTCAGGGGAACCTACGTCCATAAAGAGTAGAAACAAGCTGAGTAATCGTAATGGGAACAGGATGGATGACAATGTACGCAGCTACTGCTCTGGACAAAGTTATCAAAGAGTAGCTTACATTCCACCATGGTCACTGATTACTGCTGCCATGTAATCAGTGGATGTCCCTACTATACGCTCTGCAGTATGCCAGGCATGTAAAGAAGAAAGGAAACAAATGTACACATCACAAGAAAAAGACCATGGTAATAATACATTTACATTTAGTAAACAGCACAAAGAAACCACATTGAGGCAATCTGTTACTCTATTTGGCTGAACACAAGGCCCCCCCAGGCCTCACTGAGAGTAGGCACTCCATCGCCACTCCCCAAATGCCTGAGGATGCCAGTCAGTCACTTGGCCTCCTCCTAGCAGCTCATAATCAACAGTCTGGGAAAGTTCTCTGGTTCAGCAGGGTTTACCTGCTAAAACAAAGGTTGTGAGAGGAAAAGGGATGGAATAAACAATCTCAAGAAGGCCTAGAGAAAGTGGTTCCCAGGAAGCAGAGAGAAACAGCTGGCAAGCAAGGGAGAGAAAGACTGTGAGACACAACCATGCTCCTCTGTCTCCAAAGACCTCTGTCCCATGCAGAACCAGCTGCCAAATCCAATGATGAAATGGAAATCAACCATCCCTCCCTCTCAACCCCCCATTTCACCCCCAGAAGCAAACAATCCATCAGGAGTAAAAGGGTAGACCCAGCAGATAAAAAAACCTCTGTCCAGAACTCCTACTGGGTTATTAACTGCCCAGGTGATAAGGGGTAGGGAGGAAGTAACAAAATAGAAAAATGCAGTAAATGAGAGAAGGATGTTAACACGCAAGTGAATATAACAGGGCTAGAGCTACAAAGAAAGAAGGGAACTAGAGGGAAACAAAGGATGTAATGAGGGAAAAGAATGCAAAAGCACAGCAGCCCCAGGGCAGAGAGCTCCTTTCTCAAGTCAAGTTTTTTTGGCCTAGTAAAGTTCTCCACCAAGAAAGATATGACAGGCAGGGGACTCTCCACAGAGCATTCAGCAGGGGACACTGGAGATGGTGAAAGAAAGGGGAGGAGTGGAAAGTGGACGCCTCTCAGCTTAGAGGTGAGATGACACAGAAAAAGCTAAGGCTTGGGTGACAAACAAAAAGCACTGATTGCCAGGATGAGAGGGAGCAGACAGGGTCTGAGGCTGAGGTGTAGCTCAAGAAACTAGCATGCAAAAGGCCTAGACTTCCCGGGAATTAGAAAGACTAGCCAATAGGAAGGGTACAGACAGGAGCATATGGCAGGGATAAGCACAACGATGTGAAGAAGGCAGGAGACTAATACGCAGATAAAAGGCAACACTGATTAAGCAGTATAGTAAGGAAGATGGGGTGAGAGTGGAGAAACAGGAAGGCAACAAGCAAGGAGGAAGATACTATGAGAAATGACAGATGTGGGAGTGGAGAGAGAGAAAAGGCATCATGGTTTGTGTTGCAGTGTAAGAAGAGAGAAAGGCAAAAACTGTGATGGAGTGAGACCCGGGAAAGGACTGAGCAACAGGTTGTGTTAATACAGTGGGGGCTGAGTGTCTTTTCACTGGGAGGAAGAGCCCAGGGAGCAGGCTGGTAGAACAGCACAGCGACAAACAGGATGCCCAAGAACTTAAAGCCAAACACCAGGGGGAAGAGAACAAGAGGGACCCAAAGACTCAGAAGGGAGCGATGACTGAAACCCCAAAGGCAACCTGTGGGAAAACTGTGCGCATGACAGCTGTATGGGAAACACGGAAGCGACAAATGCCAGCGCCAGGAACCAGGGAGCTCCTGGAGAAAAGAAGGGAAAGTGATGAGCAAAGAGTAGGCGAACGATTTGGAAAGGTGATGAGGGTGGAGCTGGTGGGTTGCAAGCAAGAGGGAGAATACAATTTGGAAAAGGAAGAAGCAGGACAGAAAAAGCAGGGGAATTGAAAGGGGACAGGGATGGAGAACATACTGCGGGGCAAGCACCCTAAGGGTGATAACCAGGGACTGGGAGAACCGGTGCGGGCGGAGGGGAAGCGAGGCAAGAGAGACGGAAGGAGAGGTGGACAACGATCTGTGCCAATCGCGGGTGCTTGCTGTTCGAGGAGCGGGAGGGTGGCTGCTTTAAGCGTGGGTAGAGAAAGACCAGAAAGGCCCCTGAGAGAAAAAGGGAAGAGAAGGGGAAGCTGGGGAGGTGACACGGAAGAGCACAGGAGGGCGTTGAAGGGAGAGAGGGGTTGGCAGAAAGACAAGTGTGCAGCTTGGAGTCAGGACAAGGTGGGTCCCAGGTCAGGACTCGGAAGGGGGATGTGCGGGGCCGGAGCCGAGAGCCGGATGACAGGGCAGCCGAGGCTTGCAGGATAAGCAGCAGGGGCACGAGGAGAGCGGAGGAGGGAAGAGACTCCGCAAGGTGCAAGGGCCCGGCCAGAGAATTCGGGGAGCCCTCGGGGCTCCTTACCTGCTCCGTGTCCCTTTCGTTCAGCGTGGGTAGGGGGGTCCGGGCGCTGGACATGGCGCCGGTATCTCAGGGGAGGGAACCGAGAAGCTTGGAGGAAGGGAGGGAAGGGAAGGCGCGGAGCCCGGCCGGGCGGGGCTTCTCACAGCAGGAGCACCCGCCGCATGGGCCCCGGCCGGGGGTGCGGGGAGGCTGGGCAGCCGCTCACGCCAGCCCGGGGATGCGCCGCTCGGGCTAGGCCGCGCCGGCTCCGAGCGGCTCCGGACCGCACCCCCCCGACCCCCGGCTGGGCTGTGCCGCCTTTCGGCCGGGCCGCGCCGCTCCGCCTACTCTCTGCCGCCGCAGCCGGCCGCCTGCCTCGCTCCTCCCCTGCCCTCAGCGGCACTGCTCCGCGCCCGGCACACAGACAGCCGCCGCCGGACCTGCTGCTCCCAACATGGCCGCCACCGCCGCCGGCCCTCGGCTCTTTCCGCCGGCAGTAGCCGGAAATATCCGAAGTGGCTAGAAACGGGAGGGGGGCGCGCCTTCTCCTCCGGGCCACCGACTACGGGTGAATTCCGGAAACAGCCGAAGAAGGTAACCCCTGGGGGCGCGCGCGCCTCCTCGGTTCCGAAGACGAACTTTCGGTTCTGTTTACGGAAATGCACGAAGCAACTCCGAGTACCCCAGAGCCATCCAGCCACGCCCACTGGGCTCCCCCGCCCCCTGCAATACGGTTTTCGGCAGTTTCCGGAAACACCCGAAGCCGCTCCGCGCACGGAGCCGGCCACGCCCCCGTCCCGCCGCGCCGCCGAGGGCGGTCGTCGGCCATTTCCGGCAACACCCGAGGCCCGCCGAGCCCCCGGTCGTTTCCCCGGGTGGTTCTCAAAGTCTGAGTGTCTTCGTTTCTTTCCGTCAGTTTTCGGGTATTTTCAAACCTTAAACAGGAAGCGTGGGTCACCTGTCCGTGTTTATGATTTGACTAAACAAAATAAGACTGTTAGCTGTTCCTGCGATTGGCACACTTTGGTTCTAAAGCAACTTCCTGTGTGCATTTCTGTTCGTTTGTCGGGCAGCTCATAAAATCCATCTTTTTATCAACTAGCCTATCAACATGTGTGTCACCTGTCAAACGCAGCGTCAGTCTGTCTACTAGTCACCTGCCATCATGTGTCTCTGGGCTTTTATTTATCTATCCATACATCCCGCACCTAGACGCGGGGCTGGGCAGGGCCCCGACAGGCACCACACGGCCGTGGGAGGTCCAGGGCCCTGCATTCCAGCACCAGCTCTGCAGAGTGAAAATGCTGTGTGATCTTGGGAAAAATCACAGAACATCTCTGAATTTAGGCTCCTCTTCACTATCTTGAAGGGATCTATGCCTTTGTTCCAGCGTTGACATTCAAAATAACATCTTTGAATCCCAGTTACATTTTTATTTTTAATTAGTTAATTTATTTATTTAGAGACAGGGTCTTGCTCTGTTGCTTGGGCTGGAGTGCCGTGGCGTCAGCCTAGCTCACTGCAGCCTCAAACTCCTGGGCTAAAGCGATCCTCCTGCCTCAGCCTCCTGAGTAGCTGGGACTACAGATGTGTGCCACCACACCTGGCTAATTTTTTAAAAATTTTCTGTATAAGGCCGGGCGCGGTGGCTCACACCTGTAATCCTAGCACTCTGGGAGGCCAAGGTGGGAGGATCGCTCAAGGTCAGGAGTTTGAAACCAGCGTGAGCAAGAGTGAGACCCCCGTCTCTACTAAAAAAAAAAGAAAGAAAGAAATTAATTGGCCAACTAAAAATATATAGAAAAAATTAGTCAGGCATGGTAGCGCGTGCCTGTGGTCCCAGCTACTTGGGAGGCTGAGGCAGGAAGATCGCTTGGCCCAGGAGATTGAAGTTGCTGTGAGTTAGGCTGACGCCACAGCACTCTAGCTCAGGCGACAGAGTGAGACTCTGTCTCAAAAAAAAAAAAATAATAAATAATAAATAATTTTCTGTAGAGACGTCTCACTCTTGCTCAGGCTGGTCTCAAACTCCTGGCCTGAAGCAATTCTCCTGATTTACAGGCATAAGCCACCATGCCCGGCCCCCAGTTGTCTTTCAAAATACCTGTACAAGGTAAGGAAGGAGTGACTTTCTCATCTTAATTCACATTTCAGTTATTCCCTCTAAGACAAAGAAACTCACAGAAAAGAAAAGAGGAACTCTTTGAAATGAAGATTCCTCAGATGGCACAAAGAATGGGCATTTGGAGAAGTTTCTTTTCTTTCCTACTCTGGGCCTCATTTTCCCCCATTAATAAAGTAAGGTCATTGAATTCATGAGCTCCAAGGTCCTTCTCAGCTTTGGGGAGTCCCTGACTCTAACAGGAAGTCCATATGGCAACCCAAGTCCACGCCTCACTTCCCCCCAGACTGTCTCACCAGGAAGTAGCCTGGGCTGATTTCTCAAGCTCCAAGCTGTCCCCACCCAAGGTACCCCAGACATGTTGGAATTTGTCTCCCCGGTTCAACAGCATCTTAAGGTGGGCAGGAGGCAGAGGCCCACAGGAACCAGAGAGCAGGCTCAGACAACAGGTCCCCAAAGGCACAGGAGCAGAGAGCCCCAGCAGTTATAGGAAAAAGTGTTGGTTGGACTTCTGACACTTGACTTCCAACTCTCAGCTTTAGCATCTTGAGCCACCCTTGGTGACGTCAATCAGAGAAATAGGTAGCTGAACAGATGCAATTAAAAGGGTATAAAAGTACTTCCTAAGGCAACAGGTACCATCTTCAGTCTTAGTAAATCCATGGATTCTAGGACACCTCCCCATACCCCACCTCAGCTCCATTTAGGCACCCACCCATTGAGGAAGATGTTGGTGAAGGCACGCGGAAGGAGGGCAGGGGAAAAGAGAGGAAGAGGGCAGACCTTACCCCAAGTTCAACCCGAAAATCCATGAGAATGATCTGCCCTCTGGTGGCCAAAGGGAGACACATTGCTGATTCCTGTGCCAGGTGTCACCTCTATGACCAGGGTTGGCCAAGCAGGGAAAAGAAAGAAGGGGTTGGAGGAGCAAAGGAAGCTCTCATCTAAGTAGGCTCCTTCTCCTCCGTGCTTCTCTCTCTAGCTCTGGCCTCTGCCTCACCACTGCCCTGTGCCCCTCAGCCCCCAGCCCCACCCTACCTCTCCCTTTTTCTTCCTCACTAGCTCTGCACAAGGCTGCTCCACGAGTCTCTCTGCCTAAACACACCACACCAGACATCCCAGAATAATCTTTGTAAAGTCCAGTTCTGGGCGCAGTGGCTCCCACCTATAGTCCCAGCACTTTGGGAGGCCAAAGCGGGAGGATTGCTTAAGCCCAGGAGTTTAAGGTTACAGTGAGCTGTGATCATGCCACTGCACTATAGCCTGGGTGACAGAGGGAGACCTTGTCTCTATAACAGATGAATACATGAAATGAAGTCCAGCTCCAATAACATTTTTGCTCTTCTAGAAGGCTTCCCAGTGGGCTATAGGCAGGGCTGGCTTCATGAACCTATTACCTATGCAGTCACACAGAGCCCTGTGCTCAGAAGGGCCTTGAGCTTAGTTTAATGCTCTGCTGTCATTGTCTTGAAATTTTTTTTTTTTTTTTTTTTTTACCAAGGGGGCCCTGCATTTTCATTTTGCACTGTACCCCACAAATTATGTAGCCAGTCCTGGCTGTAGGAAAAGCCTTTAGCCTGCATTCAAAGCTTTGCTCAATCTGGCCTCAAGTTACCTTGCCAATATCCTTTCCAACTATCACTGGTTGACACCTCTCCCTGACTCCTGCCCCACCACCAACCTCTCTCACTTCCATGCCTTGTTCAAGCTGATCAATCATTGCCTGACACCTGCCTCAGCTTCTAGACCCACTTCAAGATCCAGTTCAAAGATCACCTATTCAAATCCATGAACCCTCCTAGTTTTCCTCAAAGATTAATTATTGCTACACATTTCCCCCTCCCTAAATTTGCAAATTGATTGATTCATTCAATAAACCTCTATTGAGCACCTACTATATGCAAGGCATTGTCCTAGGCTCCTCTGGTACATCAGTGAACAAAATAGACAAAGATCTCTACCCTTTCTTCTGCAAGGTCAGGAAAAAAAAGAGAGAGAGATCTCTGCCCTTGGGGAGCTTACTTACTTAGTTTTCAACTGGGGGAAGACAGACAACAAAGAAAATAGTAGGTATTAAGTGCCATGGAAAAAACGTAGAGCAAGCTGAGGGCATCAGGATTACAGGTATGAGAGGGTGAGAGAAAAGTTGCAGTGGGGGGGGGGGTCAGTGAAAGCCTCACTGAGAAAGTGACACTTGAGTGAAGAGCTGAAGGAGGTGAGGGAGTGAGCTCTGTGGATATCTGAGGGAATGACACTGCAGGCAGAGGGTATAGCCAGTGCAAAGGGCCTGAGGCAGGAAGAACAAAGGGGCCATTGAGACTGGGGCAGAGTGAGCGGGGAGGTGAGTGGGGCTGGGGAGCCAGGCCTACTGGGTTACTGTTTCGGCTTTCCGTCCAAGTGAGATGAGTCGCTGCTGGAGTGACATGATCTGCCTGGCTGCCTGGGTGAGAAGAGGGTGAAAGGGGCAGGATGGAAGCAGAACCCGGAGACCAGCAGGGAGGCTTTTGCAGCAATTCAAGTGAGAGGGGACAGTGGCTTGGCGCCAGGCAGCAGCATGGAAGTAGTGAGAAGTGATCAGATTTGGGATTTCTTCAAAAAGTAGAGCTGACAGCCTTTCCTGATGAATTGGTTGGGGGTATGTGACAGAGAGGAGTTAAGGAGGATTCCAGGCTTTCTGACCTCAACAACTGAAAACAAAACAAACACAAAAGTCAAAGCATCCCCCACAGGCCCCAGACCAGGTAGAAACCAACCGATCGAACTAGTCCTCCAGGGCAGCTGTCATGCTCCCAGAATCAGAAAGAGTTATGGGATTCCCAGCTCTGGCAGGCACAGGGGCCTCAGGGTGGCTCTCCTCCAGCACTCAGCACCCAGCACCCAGCACAGGGAGGTGGGGAGGAAAGGAGCCAAGGGGAGGCAAGGGTGCTGGAGTAGAAGACATCCTTATTCTCACCCCTCTGACACGTGGCAGCTCTTCATCCTCTCTCTCCTCCTAAGCAGTGGAGCCAGAGTGCATGCTCATCCTCGGCAGGCCACACGGACCTGGAGCCGCCCTCTGATCAAGAGGCAGATGCCTAGAGTGAGGCAAGACCCGCTCATTCCCTCTGACTTGCCAGAGATCTTCCATCTTGCAGAGCTCTGCCTTCTTTGTCTTTCTTTTCTTCTTTCTTTTCAGAGACGGGGTCTTGCTCTGTCGCCCTGGCTAGAGTGCAGTCCTGGAGTGCCGTGGCAATTCACCGGAGCACTCATAGCTCACTGCAGCCTCAAACCCATCCTCAAGCAATCCACCAGCCTCAGCCTTCGCAGTAGCTGGGGCTGCAGGCGCACCACTGCACCCAGCTTCCCCTATTTGTCTTAGCATCTCTGAATTTCCATCACACACTTTATTAATGCTGACATATAACACAATGAATTTAAGACATTTCAGAGAAGTAAGAATGTGAAACAATGAGCATCTCAGAATTAATGGAATGGATATATGTTTACTATCACTACCCCCTGCCCCAACCATCACTGGGATGTAAGCTATACCAGGGCAGGAGCTCCTAGTCTCCTTCCCCTTTCTTGCTTTTTGTTAACATGTCTTGGGAGCTGTGTACTATGTGGAAATTATCACATTTAATTCTCAAACAATGAGCAAGAGGCATTGTTATTACTCCCAGTTTACTAGTAAGGAAATCAGAGCTTAGGGAAGCTCGGTGCCTTGCCAGTGGGAGTAAGAACAGGGAATCAGTCTCGGTTGAACACACCCGAGTGGGTGTGGGTGAACACACAGCTCTTCTCTTTAGTAACTGTGTGCTCTTAGGTGAGCCCCTTAACCTCTCTCTGCCTTAGTTTTCCCATCTGTTAAATGGGGACAATAATAGAACCTACCTCACAGAGCTGATTTGTGAGGATACAATGAGTTAATATCTGAAACACGTTTAGGTACAGCCTGGGACACGGCCACTGCTTTATGTAGGCTGCTGTTATTATTGGGTGTACTGTAGCCAAGTCTTTCTGTTTTCCTTTAAGTCTGCCTGCTATATCCTCCCGGCTCCCCAGAGGAACAATACTGGAACAGAAGTAAGAGAACTGGCCAGGAGTGATGGCTCATGCCTGTAATCCTAGCACTCTGGGAGGCTGAGGCAGGAGGATCGTTTGAGCTCAGGAGTTCAAGACCAGCCTGAGCAAGAGCGAGACCCCGTCTCTACTAAAAAAAATAGAAAGAAATTAGCTGGACAACTAAAAAAATACATATACAAAAAATTAGCCGGCCATGGTGGTGCATGCCTATAGTCCCAACTACTCGGGAGGCTGAGGCAGGAGGATTGCCTGAGCCCAGGAGTTTGAGGTTGCTGTGAGCTAGGCTGATGCCACGGCACTCACGCCCAAGCAACAGAGTGAGACTGTCTCAAAAAAAAAAAGTAAGAGAGCCAATCCCAACACTGTCACTGATGCTTGGTATGAAGCTTAGGTAACTCCCTGGCCCTCTTGGGGCCTCAGCTTCCTTTTCAGTACAGTGAGCAGGAGCTGGACTCTTTGCCCTCTATGGGGTCTTCCATCTTCAAAACCCTAACCCAGCAATGTCACCTCTTGGCCCCTTCCTTGTACCATGCCTGTAATGGAGGAGGCCGGGTCCCTGCCAGTCTCGCTCAGGCTATGCCTGCAGTGCAGCAGGAAGCTCCAGCCACCCACAGAGGTCATTGCATACCCACCTGGGGGCACAGGTGGGAAGGACATCGGGAAGGACCTGCCACCTTCAGGGTCTATTCTCCTGGGGGGAAGTGCCCTTTGGACCAACCCACACTCCCACTGTTGCTCATGACCATGGGCAAGGTTCTGCCACTGCCATCACAGAGAAGGCTGGACATCTTGGATGAGAGCCTGGCTGTCAAATTGGCAGGGGCCCTCTGAGAAGCAGAGGGGGAAACAAGTGGGCAGTTTTGAATGCAGCTCATAGGGGGGTACCAAATGTGGATGACCAGGGGCTGGAGGGAGCACAAGGACTGGAGGGAACAGCAAGGAAGGCTTCTTGGAGGAGGTGATGCTCAGTCTGATTGCAAGGGTGAGCAAAGGGCTGCAAGAAAAGCTGGGGGAGGTGGGAGCAGCCTGTGCAGACAAGACAGAGACCAGTCCTCAAGGAGTTCTCACCCAGAGGGGACATCAGATGGGCCAACAGTGGCTTCAGACTTGGAGCTGGCAAAGGGGAGTTTGTGCCAGCTGGTGTCCCAGGCGCTGACTGGCTTCCCGGAGGAGGCAGGGGGCAGATGGGGCAATGACTCACCAGTGCACCAAGATGATGTCCCCACATGCGCAGAGCTGTGCAGTCACTCCAGGAGCAGGCAGGAAGGGTGTCTGTGGAGGAACACGCCAGCTCTCCACCTGCGATCCTCCCCAGGGAGGACAGCATCCTCTTCTTGGGCCCCAGCCCGAAAGAGAGCAGGGGCATGCTCTGGTTCATGGCTTGTCCTGATTTCCTGCCCCCCAACAGTGCCTAGCACTGAGCAGACGTCTGTGAATCCCTGGGGAACCAGAGCTTTGGCACTCCCTGTCCCCTCTGCCCAGAGCGCCTTTTCCCTATTTAATTGCATGACACTTTGGACTCTTTTGTTCACTTCATTGAGGTCTCTGCTTAAATGTTTCCTCCTGAAAAAGCCATCTCCAGCCCCCACCTTGAAATTGCCTCCCTCGACGGAGGGACATGCTAAGCAAAACCATGGATCCGGCAAACGGCCAAACCAAGAAGGGTGGAAATTTTGTCTACAGCACAAACCACTGTATTTGTAAAAATAGTGATTATAATAATATAATAAAATAAAAATGAAAAGGAAACAAAAACAAAAGAAGGGGAAAAAGAGGAAAGAAAAGCTGTTGCGAGCTGAAACATCTCAAGCAAACACTATATATGGACTTTACTTCGATCCGTATTCAAACCAGCCAAGTGTAGAAAGCTGTTTCACGGGAGCGCTCTGGAGCTCAGGTGCACACAGTGTGAACGGACTTAATTCGCACTACTGAACTGCTTAGGAATGCTTACGATGGTCAATTTTATGTTATGTATATTTTACCACAATTAAAGAATTTTAAAAAGATATTCAGGGACCAATTGGGGAATGTGCACACTGGATATGAGATGATATTAAGAAATAATTAATTGTTTTTCAAATGAAACCCATTGATAATTTTTTAACGTATGATATGTTTTACTGAAAAAAGTCTGAATCTCTTGCAGATACAGACAGAAGTATTTACACATGAAATGATATTAATATAATGTCTGAAGTTTGTTTTAAAATAATCCAGAAGGGCCAGGCTCACGCCTACAATCTCAGCACTTTGGAAGCCTTGCACGAGGCCAGAAGTTCGAGACCAGCCTGACCAACATAGAGAGACCCCATCTCTACAAAATATATAAAAAATCAGCCAGGTGAGGTGGTGCATGCCTGTATTCAGAGGCTGAGGCGGGAGGATCACTTGAGCCCAGGAGTTCAAGGCTGCAGTGAGCTGTGATCACATCACTGCACTCCAGCCTGGGTGACAGAGCAAGACTCTCTTAAAATAGTAATAAAATAATAATTCAGAAGGGAGAGACATATGGGGAGATAGAGATAAACCAAATTGGCCACCTTTGCAGAAGCTATGTCATGGGTAAATGGGGGTTCATTGTGCCATTCTCTCTTCCTATCTCTTTTTGGGTATGTTTGAAAATGTCCATGATTTAAAAAAAGAAAAGAAAAGAAAAAAGGAAAAATAGCACCCATCCATAGTGCTCAGTTTCTCCTCCCGGCACTTCTCCCTATCAGACACTCCAAGGATCTCCTTGTTTCCCACCCGTCTCCCCCTGGAATGGGAGTCCCATGAGGGCGGGCTTGGTTTACCTTGCGCAAGCGCGTGTGGTATTCTCAGCGCCTGAAATGGTGCGGTCAGGCCGGCATCACTGCCCAGGGTCTGTGGGGTGCTTACCTCACATCCAGCTCCCAGGCTGCACCAGGCCTGTGGGAGACTGAGCTGTGAACTGCTCTCCCTGGATAGCTGTTTCCGTCACAGACTGGACCTCAGAGGGCTGTGGGGGAGTCCCCAGCCCCTGTGTCAGAAGCAAACCACTCAGCCTGGAAGATGTGGGTGCCATGGTGGGCAAGAGAGACTCGCTCCAGGCCAGCATCTGGGACAGGAGAGCCCCCATTCCCTGCCCCCTATAGTGGCCAAGCTTGTGTGGACATCGTTGTACCTGTCACACTACCTCTGTAGCCTCCAAATACTGAGATGAAGCCTGAGCCAGGGTCAGAGGTCACAGAGTGAGGGCAGGGCCTACTGAGGCCCAGGAACCATCTCTGGAGAAGGGGGCAGGTGAGGAGTGGGCCTCCCTCACATTGGTTCCTAGCTATTGTCACCTGGGACAGGTGAGATGAACAACCTTCCACGTCTGCGGTGAGCCCCTCCAGTCGGCACTGCCAGGCACGGGGTGTGATCCCAGCAGGTGCCAGGTCCCAGGTGCCAGGTGCACCCTGTGCGGTAGACAACAGCTCTTGCTCCAGAGTCAGACAGACCCGGGCCCGGGCTTTGCTGCTTTGCTAGCTCTGGAATGGCAGGTAAGTCACCGTGTTCATCTCACTGTGCCTCAGTTTCCTCACCCTTATAACAGGCACAGTGTGGGGTGACCCATGACAAAACCCTGGTGTTCTATCTGCACCTCCAAGTTTCTGATGTAGCGCCTGCCCATGGAGTCCTCCATCAATGTTTGTGGGATCCAAGCCCTGCAGGGTGGGGCCCGAGCAGCCCTGAGCTTGACTTGGGTGCAGGGAAGGCCACAAGGCCTGCTCCTCTTCCTTCTTTAGAGAGAGGCTGGCACTTCTGTCCTCAGAATGAGGGTCTTCCCTCTAGGGGAGGAAGGGACTGACCAGATTTGGTGGCCTGAAGACTCTGTGCTGAGACCCCTGGTTCTGGGGTGGTGGGAAGGAGACACCTGGCTGCTATAGAGCCCGGTGACCTGCCTCTGGCACAAATGGCAGCCCCTCCCTGCTGTGCTGCCTCTGGGAGGCCAGCCGGGTGCTGCTTCCCGACTCCAGTGGAGGGCACACATGGAGAGGCTGCCAGCCATCAGAGACTCTCTCCCACCCTAGCCCCTCTTGTTCCACCATACCTCAGGGGTGTGCAGGACTTTACAGTTTACAAAGGACCCCAGATGCATTGAGTGTCACTTGAGGCACCCAGCAGCCCAGCTGTGTGTGGGGTCGGGCAGGGGGTGACTACTACGTTTTATGCAGAGAAACAGGAAGCTCAGATTGGAGAAGCATCTGTTCAGCAGCCACATAGCCGGGAGCTGACCAGTTGTACAACTTGGGCATTGCAGAGGGGCCCAGCCAACGTCTCCGCTTCCAGCCACTCTCCTACACACCGGTTTCTCTTCCAGGGGGGAAGGGGCTGCTTCTTTCTGTGTCTCGGAATGGCTTTGCCTGCAGGAGAGAGGGGGTTACCGGAATTGTGATATAATAAGAAATATATATTGGGTCTTCATCTCGGTTCCTGGCACAGAATTTAAACCCCTGTAATTTCTTGAGCCATGGGGTGATTATTGGCAATGCGCCCCTTTCCACCACACCTGAGTTCAGGGGATGGGGCTGGCTGGAAGCCAGAGCAACATACCATGTGATTAGGGGGTTGGAACTTGCAGCCCCACCCCCTGCCTTCTGGGGAGGGGTGAGATTGAGCTAATCACCAATGGCCAGTGACCTAATCAATCATGCCTAATGAAGCCTCCATAAAACTCTAAACAATGAGGTGTCGGGAGCTTCCAGGTCAGTGCCTACATGGCATGCCAGGAGGGTGACATATCACAATGCCATTAAGGCAGAAACTCCTGTGCTGGGGACCGTCTGAACCTTGCCTCATGTAGTCATCTGACTGTTAGTCTATCATCCTTTACAGTAAACCAGTTCATGTAAGTAAATGTTTCCCTGATGTTTGCTGGCCATTACAGCAAATTATCAAACATGAGGAGGAGGTTGTGGGAACCCCCAATTTGGGGCTGGTCAGAAGTATAGGCAGCAACCTGGGCATCTAAAGTGGGGCCAGTTTTGTGGGATTGAGCCCTTAACCCGTGGGGTCTGCACTGACTCCAGGCCACTAGAGTCAGAACTGAATTAGAGGATACCCATTTGGTGTCTGATTGGTGTGGGAACCCCTGTCCCCCACATTTGCTGTCAAAAGTGTTACAAGTGTTGCAGGTGTAGAAAAAGTTTTTTCTGTTCAGGTATCCAAAAAGACTTCCCCCACTGGGATTCCAAGGAAGGCAGCTGGGAGGCGCGGGAGGTGGCTGGCTTCAGAGAGCAAAGGAGCGCTAGGGAGTCAGGGGCGGCAGCAACCCCTTCCCCCTTCCCCAAAGTTACGGTCAGGCCTGAGCACACACTAAGATTCAGTTGCTTCCACCAGCCCTGGTGGTCCCTGCTGCTGTGCTGGGATGGAGGTGGGGTGACTCTCAAGGGAGGCGGAACAGGGCACAGGCTGTCCTAAGTGATTAGTCACCTACATTCAGTAACATCCTTCCACACTCTGGGCTGTCTGTTGCCTGGGCGTGAGTGCTGTGGCGTCAGCCTAGCTCACAGCAACCTCAAACTCCTGGGCTCAAGCGATCCTCCTGCCTCAGCCTCTCGAGTAGCTGGGACTACAGGCAAGCACCACCATGCCCAGCTAATTTTTTTCTATATATATTTAGTTGTCCAGCTAATTTCTATTTTTGTTAGTAGAGACAGGGTCTCGCTCTTGCTCAGGCTGGTCTCAAATTCCTGACCTCAAGCAATCTTCCTACCTCAGCCTCCCAGAGTGCTAGGATTACAGGTGTGAGCCACCGTGCCCAGCCGTACTTTTTCCATCTCTCCCTGGAAGCCCAGAGATGCCCACAGGCAGCTCCCAGCCACACACACTCATAGAGTCCCTGGGGTCCTGGCTGAGGTCAGGCAGACCCCTGCAGCTGGGATGTGGGGCTGAAGTCATGGACCACCCACCCACAGTCACCATGGCCACCACCCTATGCAGAGAACCACACGCTAGGAACCAGCTTGTCCCAGAGAATTGTCACACAGGAATACACACCAAGAGGGCACTTGACAAACATTTATTGAGCACGTACTATGCACCAGGCCCTATGCAGGGCTGTGGGAAAACGAAGTCCAAAAGGAGCTCACAGTCTAGTGGGCCAAGCTGTAAACCGTGTTTAATAGCAGCGGAAGTGCATTTAGCTTCACAATTTTACAATGAAATGTTTTTTCAAGTGCAAACACCCAGCAACACAACCATGTTGTTTTAAAAGCATGTGGGCATAAATGCAAATACAGTCACATGATTGAAAGGACAGAAATCACCCGCAGTGATACTTGTGCGTCTAGAGCCAGATGTCTGCGTGATTTATTCCTTCGTGTCAGGTGGGTTGTAAGTTTTGCCAATCTGCAGAGGTGGTTGAGGCACAGGAGTTCGGTGGCCCACCTGCCGCCACACAGTGGGCAGCTACCTGGACACAAGGTATCCTGAGTCCCCAGCCAGGGCCTTTTCTCCACCACACCTGAGCGGCGGTCTTTTACCCTCCCCTGGACAAGGACCCTGTACATCCTGGGGCTCCTCCTGAGCCTGTCAGATGGGGGTGGAGGGACCATGTTCCAGGAGCCCACAACGCTGAGATCCCTCACCTGGCTTGGTGCACGGCTGGCCCACGGTGACACCTGCTCAGCACACCATGCCCATGCCTGGACGTTTCGGGACTGACATAACCTTTCTGGTCAGTCTCAAAATCAGGCTGTCAGTGTCCTATGGGAACCGCATTCCAGGTCCCCCCGTTCCCCCACTCCCCACTCACTTATGAGCGAGACAGCCCAGGTGCAGGGGTGCCCCGTCCTTCCCACACCTGCCCCTGGACTCCAAACAGGCCAGTGGAGTTTGGGGTTTGAGGGGGGAACGCCAGACTTGCCTGTAATGTTTAGTTTAGGAGGGTGTGGAGCCTAGCAAAGAGCCCCAGCGGGCCACCGCATGGCTGGAGAATGGGGACCAGGCTGGCGCTCGGGTTCACTTAAGCCCAGGAGAGGGTGGGATGAAGCTGGGCAGCTGAGGGTACAGGCCTGAAAGGCTGGAAAAGGCAGGGCTGAGTTTAGGACCCAAATAAGGGAGGAGGGCATCTCTCCACCTGCAGGCTGGACACACCGTTTCACTTTAGAGAGACCATGGTAATCCTCAGCCCCTCGGGTGTGAGCACCTCTCCTAGACAGAGGCGTACCAAGCAAGTTGGAAGGGACAATACATTAAAGAAAAGGTGTTTCTGACCCCATTTGCAGAGCAGGGGTGAGGGGAGGGCGAGGTGCCTCTCAGTGACTGCCACCACAAGGCAGGCCCTGTCCACGGGCCCAACAAAGTCCTGTCCTGGAGCTACTCCACCCTCTGGGACAGCCTGCCAGCCATCCTGCCCTCAAGGTTGCTTTAGGAGGCCAGATTCCTGATAGCAAGCCCCACCCCCCAATGATGGCCCAGACAGAACTTTCTTAATAAAAAAAAATAATTTATTGTCAACAAAGGTGATATATACAACAGGAAAACAAGCGAACAGGAGAGCAGAACTGAACGGAGCCCCCGAGAGCCCTCTGCAGGGACGGGGCGGGAAGAGGTAATGGAGGCCTCCTGGTTAAGGGGCCTGAACAACAAGTGAGGGCGGGGAGGTGTCCCCCGAGGTAGTGGGACTCAGTTCACACCCCGTTTTGACCACCTCTCGTGTAAGGCACTGTGCCAGGGGAGAATGGTGGGGGGCTGCAAGGTGGGGAGGAGGTTGCGCGGGCAGAGAGGGCTGGGTCAGGAAGGACGGGGTAGGTGTTCTCCACAGGCCCAATGCCCCACTGCAGGCAGCCCGAGCTGCCCCCGCCAGCCTCAGCTGCCCTCAGGCCTGGCCAGGGTAGACGATTTCCAGCGCCCTGAGGTACCAGTGGATGCTGCCCCACCCCCACCCTGCCCTGGCACCTGGTCTTACCCTCTCCGCCAGGTGGCCAGGCCGGGCAGCTGTGAGTTATAAGCCAAAGGGCCACGTTGCCTCCTCCCCCACTTTCTCTCTCCCCCCACCCCAGGAAAGCAAGAATTTACACCCCACTTCCCGCCTTTGGCTCCCCCCCTACAGTGGCGTTGGATTCCGACAGAACTGCAGGCCAGTCTGGAACGTCACCTGCCCCCACACCCTTGGGGCCCTGGGGGTGCTTGGACCAGTCTTGCAGGAGGCTGACCGTTGGGGGCTCCTCCATCCGCACACGGATAACCTGGAGATCCAGCGTCCCGCGGAGCCCTGGAGGGGGAGCTGGGCAGGAATGGGAGCAGAGAGCAGAGTCAGAGCCCCCCAGATACCCTGCCACGAGGATACTGAAAGCTCTGTAAGCTGAACCCCATTTCCAGGGCCTTCATGACGTCCACAGCCCAGTGCCCGGTCTGAGGGGAAGCCAGGAACGCAGGAGGCTCCACTCTTGGTTGATGCAAAGACTACTACCAACCCGAACACAAGGCCACAGCCTTCTCAGGCCCAAGACAGACACTCGCCGTGATGCTGTCCTGCCACGTGTGTCCTGCCACAGGGACACTTAGTGCTGTGTGCCTCTCCCCACAACTCTAACCCGCAGCTGACTCCATTTCACCTCGCACCTACTGTGCATCCTAGCCTAGCAGGCTCTGGCCCAGTGGGGCAGACGTGGTGGGGTGGGAACAGCCAGAAGCAGTCTAAGGCATGGTTGTGACCACCAAGGAGCTCGGGAGGGACTCCGTGGCCAGAGAAGAGGCCTGGTCAGCGCCCGGCTCTGCTCTGCAAGTTCAACCAGGCTCTTATCTCCACAGTCAACCCTACTGTCATAAGGACCCCACGTTCACCTTAGCTGGATGGAGAAGCTACTCACAACGGGCAAAACTGGACCTCGAGACACGGACTGCCAGGCCAGTAAAGCCATAAAAACATCCCATGTGCCCTGCGAAGGGGCA
Organism: Lepilemur ruficaudatus; assembly: GCA_963574885.1. Classification (NCBI taxonomy): domain Eukaryota; kingdom Metazoa; phylum Chordata; class Mammalia; order Primates; family Lepilemuridae; genus Lepilemur; species Lepilemur ruficaudatus. Next base: position 22,260 of record CAUYRT010047728.1, read on the forward strand.
CATGCAAAAGTTACACTACATTGAAAAGCAAAACCAGAAAATGGTGATTGCAACTGCTGCGTCTGTATTGAGAAGGAGCTGTTTCGATTGAGGATTCCTTTGTTTTTTTCTATATTGCTTTTAGAGACACAACTATGTAAAATGTGGCAGACAAAACAGGTACGATTTTGCTGTATACTGTAGTTTGCTGGTTTTGAAAATGACTTAAAGGCTGCCACCAGGTTGTACCATTCAGCAAACTGTTTTGTGAACCCATAAGGGGGTTCACCTCCCTGAAAAACTATATGCTCCTTGAGGGAAGCCTGAATCCCAACTCATTTTTTCATTAATTCAACAACAATTTATTGAGCAACTATGATGTGATGTGCCCAGCAATGTTCCGGTTGCTAGGAGGACTACAGTGAATGGAGTTGACCAAGCTGCCTTTCTGGAATCTACCTTTTAATTGGAGGGTGGGCACGGTGGCTCACGCCTATAATTCTAGCACTCTGGGAGGCTGAGGCAGGCAGATCACTCAAGGTCAGGAGTTCGAAACCAGCCTGAGCAAGACCCCGCTTCTACTACAAATAGAAAGAAATTAATTGGCCAACTAAAAATATATAGAAAAAATTAGCCGGGCATAGTGGTGCATGCCTGTAGTCCCAGCTACCCGGGAGGCTGAGGCAGGAGGACTGCCTGAGCCCAGGAGTTTGAGGTTGCTGTGAGCCCTAGGCTGATGCCACGGCACTCTAGCCTGGGCAACAGAGTGAGACTTTGTCTCCAAAAAAAAAAAAACCATAATGGTAAGAACCAATAAACAGGATAAAATAAAGATGCAGTATATTACACACAGACAGATACAAAGTTGAAAAATATACCAGGGAGAGGGGACAAGGTGGCAGAGAGCTGGCAGGTGAGCAGAGATGCAGGGGAGGTGAGGAGTCAGTTCTGTGGAGGGCTGGGGGAACAGCGTTCTGGGCAGAGGGAAGAGCAAAGGCGGATGCCCTAGAGGACACGCTGGCTGCTGCAGGAACTGCCAGCACACGGGCCGAGCGAGTGCAGTGCGAGATCAGGAGCCTCATGGGGCAGCTCCCTGGTCACCATGAGGACTGTGGCTTTTATCTGGAATGCAACAGGAGCAGCACTGAAGGGTTCTGGGCAGAGGAGTGACCGGATCTAACTTGTGCTTTTAGCAGGGACAGTCTGGCTGCTGCATGAGAGCAGAGCACAGCAGGCAAAGCTCAGAAGCTGGGAGACCAGTCAGAAGGTTGATAAGGGAAGCAGGTGAGACGGCTCGGACTAGGGCGGAAGCAGTGGAGGTGGTGACAGGAGATGAGCTCTGAACTCATTTTGGAGGATCTGCTGCCAGACTGACATGGGGTTGGAGACACAGCACACTGAAGGATGGGCTTGCCAATTTGCTGGGAAAGGGAAAATGGGGGAGGAAGAGTGGCTGTGGGTGGGGCATGGGAAGGAGATGGGGGTTTGGTTTGGATATGCCGAGTTCAAGAGATCTTTTAGACAACCAAGGAGGGATGTCACCTGGGCAGCTGGAAGAGAGGCTAGAGCCAGGGTGCAGGGGTCGAGGTGGGAGTTATGAGCACACAAATGGCACTGAAAGCTATGAACTTGGATGACATCTCCCAGGGAGTGAGTACTGACATTGACTCATGGCTGGTGATATTTAATCATTTATTCATTCACCAAATAAATAAGCAGTGCCTATTCTGTGCCAGACACCGTTCTGGCCACTGGGGATGTTATAGTGCATGAAACAGACAAACATCCTAACCTGAAGGCCCTCACATTCTAAAAGGGGAAGACACACAGCATCATGATAAGCTTCCAACTCTAGGAGCTGAGAATGAACGAGCAAGAGAAACTGTGAAGGAACAGACAGTGGGGTAAGAGGAAAACTAGGTGAGCAGCCGCCCAAAAAGCCAAGGGAATAAAGCTGTCTCCAGGAAGGAGTGAGCGATGGGTCCATTGTTACTATCAGATCAAGAAAGAGAAGGACCAAGAACCAACTGCTGGATTTATTTTTATAGATGTCAACGGCGACCTTGCCAAAGAAGCAATTTTCGTGTGTTAAGGATGAAAGTTTGATTGAAGTGGATTCCAGAGACAGAGTGGGGGCAGTTGGTGTAGAAAATGCTTCCCAGCTTTGCCGAAAAGGTTTGGGGACAAATGGGACAGTGGCTAGAGAGGAAAGAGGGGCTGAGAAGGGAGAAATACTACCTTGTGTCGGTGGACGGGGACATGCAGAAGAGCGGGAGTGACGGGGAGGGGTGGGCTCCAGTGGTGGGTAGAGGGGCAGCCTTTGCCAGGGGCGGTTCAGCTATAGGGACTGAAGGACACAAACCAGAGAATGTGGCCTGGGTGCCAGAGCGAAGGAGCAGGTGGATGCTGCTTGTAGGTCAGGCACCTGCGTGCGTGTCTGACTAGGTTGAGGGCCCCGCGGGAGGCACCTACCCTCCCCAAGGCTGTTTCCTCTTCTGCACAACGAGGATCATAATGCCTTCCACGGTGGTTGTGTGGATTTAGTGAGATAACATATTAGAAGGGTTCAGTACATAGCAAGGGCTCAAGAGATATGGGCTTCTCATGCCAACGGAATTAAGTGCCAATTCTTCCTGGCTGCAAGGAGGAGAGAGGATCGGGAGGTCAGGAGAGAGAGGCCTGAGAGGTGGTAGAGGGATCAGAGCTCCAGGGCCATGGAACAGCAAGCCTGGAGGATTTAGCAGTCCCCAGGGCAAGCTAAATCCCTGAACTGCCCCTACTTCCCTTCTGTCCCTGCTCAAATTCCTGTGCTTCCCAGTGTCACTTGCCCCCTTTCCCTCCCATTTGTACGCCTGCGCTCAGGAACATTTCACACACTCGCTCCTTCCGCAGAGGGTGGGGCTGAGCCCATTCCCCTTGCTTCTCACCAAAGCCCATCTCTGAGCAGGGACTCTGGAAATGTCACCACCAGAATGACAAGTTAAGGCCACTATCAATCATCTACCCACCCTTTCAGTAAATTTTTACTGAGGGCTTTCTTTGTGCCAGGCACTGTTCTAGGTGCCAAGGATACAGCAGCGAACAAAAGTAAAGACCCTGAGTAAGCTCAGACTCATGCTCGTTCTCTTGCTACGCTTCCTCTGTGGTCCGCCCCCGGAAACACGCAGGATCTGGCCAAGGTGTCCTAAGCCAGGTCTCTAGGTCCTACTTTTATAATTAAACACCAGCAAGGCAAAGAGACTCTTTTTTCCATCATTTATGAGTGTGTCTTCTCGGCCCACCTTCGCTCCTGGCCTGGACACTCCCCACCCTCATCCTGCAAGGTCCTTGGAAAGTTCTAGAAAGTCCTCCCAGACTGCCTCATATTCACATCCATCAGCTCAGCAAACCTGACCACAGCAACCATTTCCAACTTCTAAATCCATGATTTTTAAACTTTTTTTTTGAAAGTGGCAGGATCTTTATTCTGACAAAGTCTTCAGAGAACTTCAATCCACACGTAATATAGAAAAAGACGTTATTCTGGCTGAAGCCTCACAGGTTTCTGAGACATGTGTCCAAGCTGTGGATTGTTCAAACGGTCTGAAACCTGGGTCCAGAGCCTCTGTTCTGCACAGAAGCATCATGGGCGCCCTACTAGTCTTTAAAGCGTCACTCCCTCCAACCTGTGTCCCTACACAGAGTTTTTGGGGACAAAGGTTGTCTTATTCATGTTACCTCCCAGCCTCAGGGCTGGGCTCCAGGAACGCTCACTGCTGCACTACTTAGTGGCGCCTACAGCTTCTGGGCATCTCCAGCCTCTACAAATGCTGCCACGGCGGTGAAGGCCCTGCAATCTCCTCCAGCTCTCTCAGGTCATTCCGTCAGTGTGCTGGACCCCATTCCTCTCGGGCTTTGCCCACTCACCCCAAAGGAACCTAAAACTCAGCGATGCTCTTCTCATCTACTCACCACTCCAGATAGGCGGAGTTTGGGCACAGGGCACCCCAGGACTCGAAATGAAGGCTCCCTTTCGAGAGTAACCAGAAGACCCATTAGACAATGGAGAGGCCAGCCACTTAAGAGCAGGGGTCCACCGAAGAGAAGGAGACTCGGGGAACGCTTGGGTCCCAGCAGAACACACGGTCTCGGGGAGGCACGACTGGAATGGGACTCACGCTGAAACTTGAGATAGTTAAAACCGTGATCTCCATGAAGAGGGTGAGGCCTGCCTCGAGATTAGAAAATGGGGGGGCCCGTCGTGGCAAATAAACAAATAAATAAAAGCAGTTGCACACACACCCACGCACACACACAGCTTTGGAGGACACAAACCAAACTACTGAAAGTGGCTACCACTGGCGAGTGGATTGGGACTGCAGGAGCAAGTGGCCTGCTGGTTTTTTTCTTTAAGCAAAAAGCGTGACTCCTTTTTGAGAGCCCTGCTCTGGGCAGCCTCCAGCCACCTTGTTGGCCACCATTCTCTGGGCTCTAGCTCCAAACACACATTTCAGACAAGCTGGGACAAGACAGACGCTCCTGACCCACTCACTCTTTCGAGAAGCATTTCTGGAGCCCCCAAGACACCGCGAGCTAAGCTTGGCAGGGAGAGGCGAAGAAAGGACCAGGCCAGGCTTGGCCTCTGCCCTGCTGGAACACATTCCAGTCTTAGCTGAATCCTGTCACTGTTCGGTTATGTGACTGTGGTATGCAGAATGATGGCCCCTCCGAAGATGTCCATGTCCTACCCCCGGAACCTGTATGTTTTGTTACTTGCAAGGGGGAATGAAGGCTGCAGATGGAATTAAGGTTGCTTAGCAGTGGATTAAAAAACTAGAGAGATTATCCTGGATTATCTGTGTGAGCCCAGTGTAATGACAAGGGTGTTAAATGGGGAAGAGGAAGGCAGATGACAAGGAAGCAAAGGTGCCGTCCTGAGAAAGACTCTACTTGCCACTGCTGGCTTTGAAGACGGGAAGAGGCCACAAGCCAAGGAACACGGGCAGCCTCTAGAAGCTGGGCAAGGCAAGAAAACAGATTTTGCCCTAGAGCTTCTAGGAAGGAGCACAGCTCTGCCAACACCTTGATTTTAGTTTAGTGAGACCCATTTTGGATCTCTGACCTTCAGAGCCATAAAATAACCTGTGCTGTTTTAAGCCACAAAGTTATGTGATTTGTTACAACAGCAAATAGAAACCAACGCAAGGACCACGGGAAAGAAGAAACTGTCTCTGAGACTCAGTTTCTTTACCTGGAAAAGTAGATGGACATCTGCCCCTTTATACAAAGTATTTCTGTAAGGGCCAATTAAACCGCATGTCGAAGTTTCTTAGTTTCTCAAAATCAGTAGGGCACCATAAAAACACCAGCACTTACTGCTACTACTAGGCGGTTTACTGAGCAAGTGTCCCCTGGGGGTGTCTGTTCACTGCTCATCACACGTCTGTTCCCTCCACACCTAACTGAATCGCTGAGTGGCCCCATTTGGGCTCCTGCGCTACCAGGGTGGGATGGGTACCTCTCAGGCTCCAGCTAGAACCAGCTTCCTGTGCGTACATATGTCGGGCTTTCGGGGAACACTAGCCTAACACAACCCAATGACCGATTCCAGGAAACTTCTATGGAATGCTCAGAAAAGCTCAGCTTTCTGGGCAGCCTCCTCCATCACTCAAACCCCTGCCCTTGGCCATCTCCCAGAGGATCCGAGCACCACCCCCTCCGCCCTGGGCTCTGCTGCAGAGCGGCCTCTTGGAGGCTAGACCCAGGGATGCTGCCTGCAATGTCCCCCGTGTGGCTCCCTCTCGGGAGAGCTCACCTGGAGAGGGGCTTTCCGGCTGGGGCAGAGCTCCTTCTGCCACCTCTCGTTCTTTAGGGGAGTCCTTGCTGTCTGGAGCCCTGAGCTGGGTGTGGGAGAAGAGCTGCAAGACGAAGCCAGGAGGGAAGCTGCCGTCAGTGAAGTGTCGGACCTCGGCTGGTGCTGCGAAAGTCTCTGTGGATGAGTCGGGCGATGGGGGGTCTAGGAGGGAGGACAGAGCTGTGAGCGAATGGGGAGGGGCTACAAAGCCCCACTGAGCCCTCAGGGGAACTGCAGGTGCCTGGACCCCACCCCATCCCCACCTTAGAGCACTGTAGCCAGAGCCTCTCCCGGGACCTCCCCTTCACCTGGGTCAGGGTCCAGGTTTTTGGTCATAGGTCTGCCTCTTTTCTTCCTGACTGGTTCCTCCTCAGGGAGGGGTTCCTTCCACCTCTGACCACGGAGCTTCTTACTTCCTGGCTCTGCAGCAGAGGCAGCTGCAAAAAGAAAAGACCTTATACCATTTCTAGGAGGCCATGCCTGAACCCTGCACCCCCCAAGCTCCTAAAGACATGTGCCCAGCACACAGGGCCTGTGCCTCACCCCATCCCCAAGCCTCCACCCCACTGAGCCTCACTAGCTTCCCTGTTGACTGACCAGGAAGCTCGAGGGGGCGAAGCCCCCTGGGACGGGTCCTTTTAGGGAAGGACGAGTTGTCCTCGGAGTCAAGTAGAACGACGATCTCTGCTGGTGTCCTGGCAGCGTCTGGGTTGGAGTCTGGGTCTGGCTCGACATCCCGACCTGATTCTGAACAGGGCAAAGGCCCAGTGAGCTCCAAGTGCCCCACCAGGCCCAACCCCTCCCTCCGCCCCCAACCCAGGCCCAGCTACCTGAGTTGGGTGGGGACGGCTGCTCAGCTCTGACATCCTGCAGAAGAGCCACCCCCTCGCTCCAGGCCTCCAGGATGTTGCTCTTCTCCGAAGGGCTCAGGTCCAGGGTGTGAGGATGCTGCTCCAAGATGTGTGAGCGAGCCGTGTCGGCCGACGGGGACGGGATCTCAGCGCCGCACACCATGCACAGCACCCGCCCGCTGCCTCCCGGGCTGCTGCCCACCAGGAACTCCTGCTCCCAAGACACCTGCTGCCTGAGCTCCTCACAGCCATCACTGCTTGTCTCCACCAGGGTGGGTCTCGGTGGTGGAGTCTTCTCCCGTTGGGTCACTGTGCAGGGAGAGGGGAGGGTGTTATCAGTAAAGGTGCCTATGACCAATAATACTTAGCACTTGAGTCCCCAAACAAGGTGGCTTGTGTGGCGCAGGGAGGGGGAGCATTCCCATCCACAATGCACTTCTCCCTTCCCCTGGAACCCATGAGGCACGAGCCGCACTGCACGCAGCCTGCGTGCCTGGTGTCCTGCTATGCTTGCCTCTACACCTTCTCGTGATGCAGTCCTGGGCTGCAGGACTACACGCATCTTCCCAAGAGGCTCTGTTCCTGCAGGTCCCCAGCCTCTGCACATCTGTTCAGACCACCCTGATCAGTCTGGGTGACATCACCCCTGCAAAGCCTTCCAGCCTTCCAGCCCCCCACCCGACAGGTGATTCCATCTGTATCTGACTCTTAGGCCACAGCGTATGTTTTCTCGAGGGTGAGGACAGAAAATGTTACCATCCTAGTAAAGGCCCCCCCACTGCCCTTCCCCCAGGGCTGGCTGCCTTCTACTGTGCTCCCAGAGCATTTGTGGCTCTGCTGTCCCACCCATCGCATGAACCGTAATCTCTGACAGGGCAGGAGCTCCTTTCAGCTCAGCAAGGAAGGCAGCCTTAGATCCACACCAGCCGGCAGCTCAGCGCTTCTGTCAGGCACCAATGATGTCTCATGGCTGCACCTCTCTTCCACCTTCTAGCGAGGACAGGACAAAACACAAACATGGCATGCCCTAATATCCGTGGGCTGTATGGAAGAGGTGGCGTTTGAAATGGATATGAGCTTTGGCTGGGACTCAGGTCTGAGCTAGGTTCTAACTATCTCCCATGTGACTGTGGGCAGGAACCCTAATCTCTCAGTTGCAATCCACTTTCTTCCCCAACACTTCTCCAAAACAGCTCTTGCCAAGGTCGCCAACACTAAACTCAGCAGTCAGTTCATCAATGCCATCCTCTGCCAATCACCTCCTCCATCTCAATTTTCATCACTCACATCCAGGGCACCACCTTCCACTCGCAATTCTCTGGCTCACTTTCTCACTCCCTCACTTCCTCCAGGTCACCACTGAAGAACATCTCCCCCCAGCTCTGCACCACAGTCCCTTCTCTTTGTCATTTCCTCCACAGCACACACCACCACCTGACAGTTTGTCTTTTACTTGTCCACTCTGTCTCCTCCCCACCACACTGTAGGATCCATGGCAGCACAGATTTTTTTTTTTTTTTTTTTAAGAGACAGGGTCTTGCTCCGTCATCTAGGCTGGAATGCAGTGGTGTCATCATAGCTCGCTGCAGCCTTGAACTCCTGGTCTCTAGCCACCCTCCCACCTCAGCCTCTTGAGTAACTGGGATTACAGGTGTGCACCACCAAGTCCAGCTAATTAAAAAAAATTTTTTTGAAGAGACAAGGTCTCACTATGTTGCTCTGGCTGGTCTTAAGCGATCCTCCCATCTCGGCCTCCCAAAATGGTACGATTACGGGCATGAGCCACCGTACCCACCCTTGACAGCAGATTGTTCCACACCTGTATCTCTAGCACTGAGAACAGTGCCTGGCGTTTAGTAGTATCTGATGAGGGACTGATTCCATTTCCAACCTGTAATCACTGGAATATTCCAGGACTCAGTCCTTGGACCACTTCTCTGTCTACCTCCTTCCTCTGATAAGTCTCATCCCATTGCCTGCCTGCTGACAACTCCCCTGTCTATACCTCTAGCTGGATTCCCCCAGGAAATACGGACTTAGGTATCTGACTGCCTAGCCAATCCCTCCGCTTGGACGTGTAATGGCATCTCAAACTTACCATATTCAAACCTTAACTCCCAATCTCCCATAAGCCTGCACCCCAGTCCCCTATCTCCGTAAACAGGAGGGCCACTCTTCAGTTGCTCAGGCCGAAAGTCTTGCATTCAATCTTTTTCTCACACCCCAAATCTTTCCTCCGCACTTGCTGTTCCCTCTGCCCGAAGTGCTCTTCCTCTAGCTATTATCCGGCTGGTGTCCTCCCTTCCTTCAGGTCTGCACTCAAAATTCACCATATTAGCGAAGCCTTTTGTAACCACTCAATGCACCAAAGAGAATATCCAGCCCCTTCTTCTCCTTGTCCCGCGTTAGTGATTTTTGAAGCACTTATTGCCACCTGACACACTGTACATTTACCTATTTAATACTCTTTTCAGCCATTGGTATAACGATGTTTCTCAATGTCAGGTCTGGCTGCCTTGCTTACCGATATTACCATCTCTAACTTAAAACAGTGCCTGGCATAGAGTAGGTGCTCAATAAACATTAGCTGAATGAAATAACTTCTGTGGACTTCAATTTCCTCCCTAGCAGTGGGGATAAGGCTGCCCGTGGAGGGTTCTTGAGAGGATTAACCGAGACGGCCTCTGACAGTGCCCAGCGAGCACTCGAGAAATCTTGGCAGAAGCAGGAAAGTAACCTGTCTGTCGGACTGAACGATCTGCGAAGGGAGGCGACCTTTATTTCCCTCATTAATTTTATACCTCTCCAGATTCCAGAAAGGATGAGGGGCACTGCAGACAGCGCTGTTTGGCTGAGGTTCCACGAATGCACTGCTCTCAACCTCTCTGGGTACTTTCCTCCCTCCGGAAGAAAGGCATTGGAGAATAGAAAGACATTGCATTTTCATGAATAGTAAGTCTTCCGCAAAGATGGCTCTTTGTTTCCTACGGTTTGCAAGCTCCCAAGGACTAAAGAAACCGGTGAAGGGGGAGGGGAGGGCACAGAGCGAGCGAGCGTTCATAGATTGTTCCTCAAATCCCCTCCCACGGCTAATCTCCTTCTAGGGTGGCCAAGGCCCCCCAGCAAGCAAGGCTTTTCCAAAACTAAGTGCTGCGTGCAGTCCCATTCATCCCCCCTCGGTACAATCTGACACCTGTGGCTTACTCAAGTGGAAGCCCTGGGTGGGGGTGGGGTGCAAAAAGCTTTATACTTGGAGGTCCCTTAAAATCCTCCTGAAGGTCGACAGCGGCACCCGACTCCGTGCCCCGAATCGCCCGACACCCAGCTGCCTCGTCCACCCTCGGGCCTAGAGGCCTGGCCGCCCCTCGGCCTGAGCACAGCCGGGCCCTGCGCTCGCGCCCGCCTCCCGGGGCGCTAAGACGGCGGCGGCAGTCGCCCAGCGCCTCGGGGGATCCAGCCTCACGTGCAGGGCCCGGGCGAGGGGGCGCTCGGGCACCGGAAGAGCCGGAGCGAGCGGGGCGTGGATGGAACTCTCCAGACCCTGGGCGGAGGGAGGGGGAGGGGGAATTCGAGGAGGCCCGAGATTCCAAACCCCGGTGGGGGAGGAGCAAGAGCCGGCCCTGGACCCAGATGGCACTGGGGGCGCCTGAACCCCAGACCCGAGGGAGTGAGAGGGCGCCCAAGTCCCGGACCCCGACAGCGGAGGGGCAGCCCCAGCCCCGGACCGTGACGCCGAAGTGGGGTCCCCTCCCATTCCTCACCTCTGAGCATCGGCTCCCGCCGCGGAATGACGGCCACCACCACGGCCTCCTCGTCGTCCTCCCCGTCCTCGCATTTGAGCGTCACCTCGAAGCAGTCGAGCGCGGCGCCCTCGGCCTTCAGGGCCATGGTGCGGCTGCAGGCGATCGCGGTGACCGCGCCGGAGGACGGGCGCGCAGGCCTCGTCGCGCAGCCGGCGGACCCTCCCGCCCGGGACCGCGCCGGACCCGCGGCCCGCCGCTTGCCGGCCGGGCCTGCGACGGGCGCGTCCGGCCCTCCCGGCTACCTCAGAGCGTCGCGACCCCGGGCGGGGAGGGCTCAATCCGGACCCCAGCCCCCCGCCGCTCCCTTTTATGGAGGCTCATTGTCGGCGCCCGCCCGGCCGGCCGCCGCCGGCCCGCCCCCGACCCCGCGCGGCCAATCGCGCGCGGCCCCGCCCAGGCCCCGCCCCGGGCACGCGGCTCCGCTGGCATCCCTGGGACCCGCGGGGCGGCGGGAAGGGTCGCGCGGGCTCGCGGCCGCCCCCCAGCGCGGAGGGGGGTTTGCCGGGCGGGGCGAAGCCCCAGACGCCCCCTGCGCGGGCGCCGCGGGCGGGCCGGCCGGCCGAGCCATGGGGATCGCTCCCGCGGGGAAGCCAGTTGGGCGTTCTGGCTGGAGAGTGCGACCAGGCTTCCAGGATTTTGCTCGGGGTCGCCTTTCCTTCCGCGGACCAGCATCTCCGCCAGCAGATGCCCCGGCGGGAAAGAACCGGTGGGGGAGTGTAGACTGAGTTCCTCTGCTTGCCAGCTCTGTGACCTTGGGCACGGGATCTGGTTTCTGAGACTACCTCATGCTTTCTTTGAAAAACCATTTTGGAGCCTTCTGGACAAAGGAATGCTAAGACGAAGAGGAGCCGAATGGAGTGTGGGCGCGCGTAAACTACCCCCGATGGTTATGATTTCCATTTTTTAAACGTGAGTCCATAGATTTTATGACCTTCTCCAAGAACACACAGCAATCTCTTGAGAGCCCCAAGACCAGAGTCCAGCTGCCGTGACACTGCTGCATCCTAATCATACCCTGGGTGAGCTTTTGCCTCTGTGGCATAGAACGGGCATCTCCCTCTTCTGTAGAAACCCTCCTGAGATTTTAGTGGAGAAAATGCAAAATGTCTGACACTGAAAATCCGTCTTCAAATGCCGTTATATCAGACCAGACTCAGTGGTCGTTAAGAATGATGTGGTGGAATGGAGGCGGGGGAGGAGGTGTGACGTAGAGTGTATGGATCACCGTGTATTTTTTTTTTTTTTTTGAGACAGAGTCTCACTCTGTTGCCCGGGCTGTAGAGTGCCGTGGCGTCAGCCCAGCTCACAGCAACCCCAAACTCCTGGGCTCAAGCGATCCCTCTGCCTCAGCCTCCCGAGCAGCTGGGACCACAGGCATGCGCCACCATGCCTGGCTAATTTTTCACATGTATTTTTAGTTGTCTAATTAATTTCTTTCTATTTATAGTAGAGCCGGGGTCTCCTCTTGCTCAGGCTGGTGTTGAACTCCTGACCTTGAGCTATCCACCCGCCTCGGCCTCCCAGAGTGCTAGGATTACAGGCGTGAGCCACCGCGCCCGGCAAGAATTCACTTTATGACTTTTTAACTTTTGCATTTTTCACCTATGAGAATTTATTACCTGTTTAAAAATTGAATTAAAGAAAGAAAGAGAAATTAAGAAACAGGTGAACTTTAAAAGAAAAAGAGCAGCAAGTCTTAACTTTGTAATGAGCATGATAAAAGCTCCTGAGTAGAAGCTCCTGAAGAAGGTGACTGCGGATGAGAGACAGTGAGCACCTGAACCAAGGTAGTGCATCTTTAAGTCTCTTTTTAATCCAGAGGGGCACCTCTTTTCTTTTTTGTTGTCTTTTTTTTTTCTTTAATAACACCATAAACTTGTTCTCTTGAGTCTCCCACAGTCTGGATTTTGCTGATGCATCCCTGCCATGTACTTTATATGTTCCTCTGTACTCTGTATTTTCTATAAATTGGTAAGGATTGAGGCACTATCAGATTTAGATTACTTTTTTTTCTTTCTTTTCTTTTCTTTTTTGAGATGGGGTCTCACTGTGTTGCCCAAGCTGGGGTGCAGTGGTGCAGTTGTAGCTCACTGCAGCCTTGAACTCCTGGGCTCAAGTGATCCTCCCACCTCAGCCTCCCGAGTGGCTGGAATTATAGGTGCATGCCACCAAGTTCAGCTAATTTTTCTTTTTCAAGATTGTTACTATATAGGTGGTGTGTTCTTCCATCAGGAAGCAGATAATGTCAGGTTGCCTCATGTTTTTATGGCTTCTAGAACTTTTATGGTTTCATTTTTAACATTTTAATCTTTGTTCCACTTGTAGTTTATCCTGGCGTCTGGTGTGATATGGTTCCAACTTTTATCTTTTTACAGTTGGCTATCCAGCTGTAGTCTGTCTTTCCCCACTGACTTAGGATGCCATTTTAATTATATATTAAATCCCCAAATGTATTTGATTTGTTTTCTAGGCTTTCTACTCTGTTCCATTGATCTGTCTATTTATACAACAGTTTTATACAGTGTTGATTATTGAGGGTCTATAAGACATCTTAATATCTGCTAGGGCTAGTTTCCCCTGATTACTCTTCTTTTTCAGAGTTTTCCTTGCTGTTCTTTTTCATTGGAATTGCCTTTGACTTCTGGGTTAAGCTAAGAAGAATGACATCTTTATGATGTCATATTTTCCTAGCCAAGACGAAGGTATGCCTTTCCATTTGGTCACTAGTCTGTCCTTTAAAAGTGACTGGAAGTTTTCTTCGTATGTCTCCTTCCCATTTGTGTTAAGTTTATTACTAGATATTTTATCGTGTTGGCTGTTGTACTTTGAGGTCTTTACATCCACTTTATCTTATGTTTGTTGTTTATGAAAGCCACTGCTTCCTACTCCATCAGAATTGCTAAATTCTCTTCTGGTTTGGTAATTTTTCAGTCAACTCTCTTGGCTTTTTCATCATATCATCTGCCAATAGTGATGATTTAACCTACTCAGTTCCAGTCTTACATTCATCTAATTTCTTTCTCTTGTGTTGGCTAAACCTTCTACTTACTTAATCCTGATTTGAATTTTTTTCTCTTCAGTTGCTAGTTCTAGTTTACCACGTATTTGCTTTTGACTTAAAGCCAGCTCTTCCAGCACTAGGCTGCTCCTGGCAGCAGGTGACCTAACTGTCTCCTTTGCCCTGGAGCCGGGAGCCAGCTGTCCTCAACTGGTGTCAGATCTGGAGGGAGCTGAGTGTCAGAGGATACAAGTGTTAGGCCACGCCCCTCAGTCTTTGCCTTAGCTTGTTCACACCCTTATTCCTCCCTAATTAGCCCTTCATTTGTGATCTCTTAACATGTTACTTTTTTGAATAAAGACATCTTGATGGAATATTCTTCTTTTACATCTTTTGTCTTGACCTTATCCTTTCTCTTTCCTCCATCTCTGTCTGCCTTCCTGAACACTTTCTTTTTGACGAATATTCCATTGTGTGAATATATATCACATTTTATTTATTCTTTTATCAGTTGATGGACATATATGGCTTGTTTCTACTATTTAGCAATTCTCAGTAACACTGCTGTGAACATTTCCATACAAGTTTTGTGTGGTGAACCTATCAATTTTTAAACTCAGTTTAAAAACAATAAAAATATTAGTTTTGTAAAAAAGTGAAAATAGTGAAACAAAGCCTCGAGAAGAGTGGTTAAAGAGTCAAGCGAGAATGACTGAAGAGCCGGGATTTGATAGGATGAAGGAAAGGCAGGAGCAAAGGGCAGTACAAGGTTCAAAGCCCTGGTGGTACCAGAAAGTGGGAAATGGTAGGGGTGTTGATTAATTTGTTTTCACATGACAATTATACGTGACGTGACTTCAAGTGGAAATGTCTCAGTAGAAAACTGGAACGTAGGTAGAAGATTAAAACTGAAAATATAGAATTAGAAATTGGCGTAGCGGTACTGTTGAAGCCAAGGGAGCTCTGACTTCCTCCTAAGCACAAATAGGAAATTAAGGAAGATGTGCCCTGCAGTCCAATTCACAGGGTAGAGTCCTATTGTGTTTAAGGGCATGTTGTCAACAATTCATTGCCACTCGCATGTGTATTATGATATGATAGACTTTAAAATGTCTGCAAACTGTGGATTTTAAAAGAAATAAAATGCCTTGCCCTGTTTTCGTTAGATAAAAACATTAGATTATGTCCTTTAAAAGACACAATGGGAATAGGGGAAGAAATTGTAAAAGCTCCCATTACTCATATCTGACCAAATGCCATAAAGCAATAAATCCTGGGGTGTTTGTCAAGTCAAAGCTTTCATCAGAAACAGACAAGACATCTAGAGCTGGAGCCACCTGGATTTGCATAAACCACTTACGTATTCTGTTTAGGAACAGTGAAATATTATAGAACTTAGAAACTTTCGTTTTGTGAGATGTCTACTGAAAGATTATTTTAGAGGTTATTTTTTATTTTCTTGGAGGAAAAAGAAAGATTAGCATGCTCAGTAGTGCTACAGACTCATTAAATACCAGCTCACATCTCCATCAGTAAAGCTAAGTTCTTTGAGTAGTGGAATTGTTCTCTCTGAACAAAGGTATGAGATAAACCGCTTGTCTAGAACTCACGCTCACCCAAGTGCACAGTCTCTCAGGACGGTGGCAGCCAAGTACTAATTGAAGGTCATGAATCACTTGCTCACTGTAGAAAGGACGATCCTGTCCAGATAATCATTGACAGTAGATTCAGCTTTTAAAACAAAAGATCTAAGCAACCATTAAGGGAAAAAATGGATAGAATTGACCATAGAAAATTTAAACATTTTGTGTGGCAAAATATTCCATGAGAAATGTTAAAAGACAAACAAAATAATTTCTTTTTGCAACATATGGCAAGTTTTTACATCCTAAATATATTAAAAGTACATAACATTGAGACCATTTGCTGCCTGTCAGAGAGAAAGAGAGAACGTGTTGTTGGGGAAGTTTCAGGGAAATCTCACGCATCACTATTTGAAATATGAATTGCTGTAACCCTTTTGGAAAGTAATGTAGCAGTGTAAAATAAAAATTAAGTTCACACTGATCTAGCAAACCCATTCTTTGGAATTTATGCTGTAGAAATAAAAACATCAGAGCCTGAAGGTGTCTGAACCAAAATATTTACTTTATCATTGTTTGTACTGATATAAAAGAAAAAAACGGTAGAAAATGCCCATTAATGGGGGGAGAGGTTGAAAGAATGAGTTAAATCCAATGAGTTAATTCCTCCAGTTAAATCCTGGAGGAATATCCATGATATAGATATCTGTGATGTATATTATAAAGTGAAGAAAACAAATTATATAGTAGTTTGTAGATTATAATTCCTTTTTGTTAAAAAGAAAAAACACCAACAAATATGCACTCATATCTTTGTATGAATAAATGACTAATTTAAAGAGAACCAAGCATGAACCAATGAAAGTATGATTAATCTAGCTTTTTGTAGATTATTAGGTCCATTTATATGGACATAAGGTCCTATAAAAAATTGGTAAGAAAAATGGACCTTAGGTGCCAAGGATTGGATTGATTATAATTTTTGATTCATGACTCACTATCTTGTCAGTAAATGCAGCTTCACACTATCACTTTTTTTGTGTGGATATCTAGTATTGATTATATGAATATGAAATATTTGATCAGTTGCCTGTTGCTGAACATTTTAGATGATTTCACAGTGTTTGGTTTTAGAAGTAATGCTACGTAACCATATTTTTGTATACTTTCAAAGTATTTTCCTATCATAAATTCATAGAACTGAAATTGCTAGATTAAAAGATTTCTGCATTTATATATATACATGTGTAGGTAAATCAATAGATGGAACAGTAGATGTAGATGCATAGATATATATGTATAGTGTGTATCGATATGAGAGATACGTATAGATACAGATATCTTTTAACCTAGCAGTATATATAATTTTCTAGTTATCCAGTGCTACATAACAAACTACCCTAAAACTGAGTACTTTAGACAACCACATTTATTTTACTCATGAGTCTGCAGTCTGGATAGGGCTTAGCTAGGATGGCTTATTTCTGTTCCAGTTGACATTGGCTGGGGAGGTAGAAGCATTGTCATCTTTTCTAACTCTGCCTTGGAAACCATGCAGCGTCAACTTCCACTGTAGTGACCCGCCCCCCCGGGCCAAGGAGGGCACACGGATGCCCACCTGTCAGTGGAGAAGCATTGACGGCTCACTGTAAGAAGAGCAGGGGGAGGAGGGGCTAGAGTCGTGTGGCCACTTTTGGAAAAAGTTCCACAGTTCCTCACTGACAAGAGAGTGTATGATTACCAAATGCCTCCTTTGTTTCCACTTACTCAACAATGAGTCAAGCCCTGTCTTGAGTATGGGATATACCATGGAGATTTTCCTCTGCTATTAGAGGTGGACATTAAACCAATAGTCCTGAAAATAAATGTAAAATTGCAAGTGCAATGAGTGTTGTGAAGGAAAAGTGCAGGGTACGTGGGAACACCAGGTAGGGGGACTATTGAAATGTCATTGAGGAAGTGACTTTTAAGCTGAACCCTGAAAGATGCGCAGGAGATACTCTAGACAAGAGTGAGGGGCAGAGTCTTCAATGAGGAGGCAAAGGTCCAAAGAAAGGAGGGGACTTGGTGTGTTTGAGGGACTGAAAGGAGCGCAGCGTGGCCGAGGGGAGTGAGAGCCAGAGGAGGCTGGAGAGGTGGAGAGGCCAGAGCAGGTGAGCCTGTCACAGAGATTCCCAGACCGTACCTAGCCTACCGGTGGTAACTGTGTAAATGGACCACAGTCATCCAGGCAAAAAGGTGAGTGTCTCAGTCCAGGGTGCTGTTGGCGGATAGACAAAGACGCGGACGGATGTTTTAAGGCGGGGACTACGGGACTCATATTTCACGTTTCAGTACTGGCTTTGATTCACTGTGTACTACAGGATGCTGGAGTGTTTAGCCTTTACTGATAAGTGCTGTCAGGGAGGAAAGATTTCTTTTCTCACCCATCACGAGATTCATGGCTTAGGCACCTATAACAAAAAAAAAAAAAGATTAAGAAGAGAAAAGGATAACAAATTTATTTAATATAAGTTTTACCTGACTTGGGAGCTTTCAATGAAGACCTAAAGAAACAGGGAACCTGTGTATTTTTCTGCTAAGTTTGATGAAAAGTGGACAGTCGAGGACGTTTGGTTGGAGGACAAAGAGGTATGATCTAATGGTAATAAACTCTGGGCAATTTAGCGAGACCTGTTTGTTCAGGCTCTTCTCTGTGTCCCTGTGTCTTCAGAGCTAAGGTTGTTCCTTTCCTCCGGGTATAGAGGGGGTTCCTCTTAAATGAGGGTCTTGCTTCAGGAGAGAAAGGCCAGGGGAAGGTGAGGGTGACCTTCCTTCTACTGTTTTCCCAAATGCCAGGGTGCCAAATTTTCGGGTTCATGTCCTGAACCCCATCAGTGTCCTCTTTCATATTCATCCCTAGCACGTCAAGGTGACTTCACTGTGGCCACATGGTGCTCAGGCCTCCGCTTGTCACATGAAGCATGGATTTCTAATGTGATGCTCTAACAGGCAAAGGAGGAGCCTTCTGACACACGGCCAGCTCCTGGTTGGCTTCTCGTCATTCCTTGAAACAGAGGAGAAATGAGATGATGAAGGCAAAGGGTTTCTCAACAGAGTAGAATTGAGTGGGGTTGGAGCAGGTACAGGGAAATGGGAAGGACGCATGCAACTTCTGCTTCTTAGGGAGACTTTGTATTCCCCACTGTTTTATCAAAACATGGTATTTTCTATGCTTCAATGCCCTGAGAAAGAAATCCTTGCTAAGTTGCCTTCCATGAACAGAATAGATAGAGGCATTTTGGGGCAGGATCCTCATTTAATTAAATTGATTTAGATTCTATGAACACATACCAAGAACCTGCTATGTACCAGGCACTGTGGTGAACCAGCATCATCCCATTTGTCCCTCACCATGGCCTTGTGAGGGGGGTGTCATCGGGCTCCATTTACAGACGTGGAAATTGACCTTTAATGTAAAATGTCAACACCTACTCTGTCTCCATCCAAGAGCGATAAAAAGCACCATTAAAACCTCCCTTTCCCCCAAGTTTAGCTGAAATGAGCAATGGCCTAAATGTCACCTAAAAGCATTTAATAAGCAGGACTCAACCTGGAGTGAATTCAGGTCGTCTCTTCACCTGAAAAAAAAAAAAAGTGTCTGAATCTAGAAATAGGATGGATATTGTCAAGTTCAATCAACCTTTGTGAAAACAAAGTCAGCCACCAGCAGAGTTGATTAGCATTCAGCCTAAGAGTCTGCTGGGACAGCGCTCCACCCCGTCCCCAGTCTCCTGGGTACCACCACTAGACTAACATAAAAAGCTTTATCTTATAATTCCCTCAAAATGTAGCGACTTCTGGAATGTGAACACTTTAAAAAGTACAAACGGACATCTGCTCTGCTGAAGTTTGTGTGTGAAACGAATCAGATGAAAGTCATGAGAAATTATTAAATCTGTCACAGTTTTTTCTTACAGGACTTTAAAAAAGCAATTAAGTTCAAATATTTTAATTTCACTCGTTCTTTTTTTATTATTCCTCCCTCTAATATGCTCTAGGCACATACTAGGCACTGAGAATATAGAGCTATAAGACATAATATTCATTTATTAAATATGTATACCCTTCCTCGTCTCAAAAGGCACGTGAATGGTTTATAATAAATGACATCATCTTCCACCCCATGAAGTGGGGAAGATGGATGAGGACGCCGACAATAAATACCCTGATAGAGACACGCCCAAGGGCTGCCCATAGCACCTGGCGGCTGGGGAGGGCGCCTCCGGACACAGACTGGGGCCGGGGAAGTGGGGCACCCCACAGGGATTCCCTGGAAGAACAAATACACAAACCCATCGATGCAGTTTTGTGTGTTTTACATTTTTCCCTGCTTGCCTCTTTCTTGGTCTTTGCGGACCAATCACTGTTGTAAGCAGGGTTGCTCTTCCGTTTAGCCAGAATACACGGCCCGATCTTCAAAAAGAACATTCTTAGGTTTGTCTTCTATGACTTCAGACCATTCCTTTACATTTCAAAAACTTATTCCTACATATAGGTCTGGTTAGCTGCGTTGCACCCCCAGGAGTTCCATTAGTGCAGCTGTAATGAAGTCTGTGTGCACCATGGTTTGGAGCATCCTGCCCTGCTCTTGGCAGGACACATGGGCCCGCGTCATGGCGGCCGCAGTGGTTGCGAGCAGGAGAGGAGCTCAGATCTTTCCATCAGCTGTTCTGCCTACAAAGTCCATGTTTAAAGTAGTTGCCATTTTCTCCCATGTATCCAGCTGGCGTATGGAAAAGGGCAGACTGTAGCCCAAAGTGCTCATGAAATTTTCCTACCCTCTGTAGCTCTTCTCTCCGATGTGGGTGCTTCCTGTAAGGCTGTGTGCTTTCTGGGTCCATTAACCCCCATTTTTTTACCTGGGTGGGTTTCTGCTCATTACACCCAAAGGACCTTGACTAAGACAAATACTCAAAGCACAGGTTTACGCATCTTTTTATCTGACCAGCAATCCATGGTTTAATTCTCCAAGATAAACTTTGATTTCTGAAATTCTATTGAATTGGGTCTTAGAAAAGTGTTCTATGCTTTCTCAGTTAATAGTGAGTCACTGAAGCAATGAGTGAATCAAAGTAACCAAGGTAAATTATCCCTCCCAATTCCTCTGCCTCTGATTTCATGGAGGGACTTTCATTTCCATTGGAAGCCAGCATTTCTCGTATTTATTCAATAAGTGAATACATAACTAGGGACTGCTGTGTTCCAGGCACGGTTTATAGATGCTAGGAATGTAAAGATAAATATGGCGTGGACCTTGCCCTCCCGCAGCCCATGGTTTAGCCAGGGAGACAAACAAATCAGTGATGACAATATAGTAAATTCTATTTAGGTGTAACACTGGGTGCTATGGAAACACACAGGTGCAGCAGCTGATCAGCCTGTGCTAGAGCTCTGGGAAATGGTCAAGGAAGGCTTCTTGTAGGAGGTGACAGCTGAAATAAGTTTGGAGGGATGAGTAGGAGTTAGCCAGAGGAAGAAACTGAAGAGGATGTTCCATGTTCATGGCTTCACATGAACAAAAAATGGGGAGATGTAAGAGAGTCCAGTTCTTTCTGCCAAAACATGAAGTACATTTTGTTCCCAAAAATTAATCTTTCAGAATAAAAAAAGATTTGTCTTATATTTAGGTTTTAAAAGATCTGTTATATGGCACTTTCTGAATTAATTTATTTTGAACCACAACGTAAGACACAATAGCCTGAAACTAACTCTGTCACTGCTAGTTTGTATGCTCATGCAGGTCGTTTGAAAAGGAGACAAAGAAATCCAATAAAAATTTAGTAAGCATTTGGGAGGGGGGATGACTTCACAGTTGCAAATCTTGGATATCATTGCCAATAAGCCTTTCAAAGATCACTTGAAAATGAAACACAATTAGTGGTTACATTGTGGGCATCATGGGTATACACCCACAGGATGAACGGAAAAATAAAACTGTCCCTATTTTAAGCAAATGGATATTTGTGGCTTGAGATAAAATTTCCAGTGATAGCATCACATACAGATGAAAAAAAAAAACATTTCCAGTTTCAAGATAATAAAGCTATTTTCACTTCCTTCTCCTTTTTCAAATCCCCTAAATAATAGAGAACAAGAAACAGACGTGTAGGCTCCATCTCTGATGACACTCGGAGAAGTGTGTCAGCCTGAACAGTGGCGCAGGAATGGTGGGAGTGTGTGAAGCTCAAGCCCACGAAGAACCCCTGAAAAACTCAGAAATAAAGACCACAGGAGGCAGGGGCAGTGCGAGGCCAAGGGTAGGGGTTGTAGGAAGAGGTCTATCCGAGGAGAGGTTGAATCCCAGTCCCCACGCCCGTTCTACACGAGCAGGGGCCCAGGCCGCCTCTGCTGCCACATAAGATCAGAAGTTCATTCTATGGAAAAAACGAACCGCAAAACCCAAGGACCACGATTCTCTGAGATCCCAAGCACCGGGAGGGAAGGAGTGAGGAGCTCTAGGTGAAAACACGGTGGTGAGAGTTTGTACGCTTAACAGTGAGGATGAGCCGTCCGCGAGCCAGGTGAGGGTTAGAGGCTCCGCCTCTACAGCGCGTGAACCACCTGAGAGAAACCTACAAATGCTGACGTTTGAGAGTCCTGAATTTGGAGAAGCCCGAATATCCCCCACTATCTATTCTCCCTTTATCCTTTTTTCTAATCGAAGTGTTGGCGAAGAACGTGGCTGCCTGGATGGTCTACATTTTCCCAGACTCTCTACAGTGAGCTGTGACTGCTAACTAAATTCTTATCCGCAGGGCGAGTGGTTCCTGCTCCACTCTCTTAAAAGAAACGCGCTTGTCCTTGCCTTTCTCTCGCTCCCTTGAGGGTGGAATGGGGATGAGGTGCTGGTGAGGGAGCCTCAACCACAGGGCAAGGACAAGGCCTTGGAGACGGTAGAGCTGCAAAACTTAAAGAGCAGCAGCACCTCCGTGTCCTGCACCACTCATCAGCTTATGGAAGGTAAAGGAGCAAGGCATGAACTTCTAACTTGCTTGAGCCACTGTATTTTGGGGCCTCTTTGTTGTAGCAACTTAGCCTATAAATTAATACACTATATTAAAAAGAAAGCAAAGCACACTAAAGACTCTGTTTATGAAACCTACCAGTTCGTACCATGCGCTAGCTTCAAATCAGACTCTTTTTTTTTTGAGATCCTCTGTCACCCAGGCTAGGGTACAGTGGCATCATCATAGCTCACTGCAACCTCAAACTCCTTTGCTCAAGTGATCCTCCTGGCTCAGCCCCCTGAGTAGCTGGGACTACAGGCATGCGCCACTACACCAAGCTAATTTTTCTATTTTTTGTAGAGACGGATCGCACCCTTGCTTAAGCTGGTCTTGAACTCCTGGCTTCAAGCAGTCCTTCCACCTTGACCTTCCGAAGTGCTAGGATTATAGGCGGGGGCTACTGGACCTGGCCCAAATCGGATTTTTAGTGCTTCAGTATTAAATATGAATGGACAAGCAAGATCACTAGGCTTTTGATGAACGCCCCCAGCATGAAAGGCAGAAACCAGAGTGAAGAAACAGGAAAAGGCAGCTCAAAGGCATGGGAAGCAATGCAGGTAGCAGAAGAAAACTTCGAAGAAAATATAGTCGAATCCTCAGAGAGATAAGAGAAATATACTGCATACATTAAAAAAGAGAAAGATGCTATAAAGAAAGAGCTCTTGGCAACTAATCATTTGAGAAGCAGATTGCTCAATAGAAGGGTTGGGAGATGAAGTTAGAGAAACTTCCCAGAAAGTAAAATAAAAAGACAAAAGGATAGGCAATGGTGAGAAAAAATAAGAAAAATGGAGAATATTCCAGTAAGTTCAACATACTGTTAATACGAGTTTCAGAAAGAGTGAGAAGAGAAAGTAGTGAGGAGGGATTGTCAGAGAAATGATCAAGAATTACAACATGAGAATCGAATAGTATAGTATTTCTAAATTAACATATTATATAGGCATAATTAGATAAATGTAATGTTTTAAGAGTACATTTGACTTTCATCTGTACTCCCAAAATAGTATATATTTAAGTTGACCAAACAGTCTTCCAAAGTCATTTTTTCTTTTCCTGCAAGGAGACAAGAGAGTTGTCTTACTGGGCAAATGGGAGAATGCCTAAGATTCAGGGCCATAGACGGGGCACATTTGATATGTTCTGGAAACTTTAGAAGGTCCTGAAGGCAGAAGCACAGAATGTAAAAGAGGGAGTAGCTGTCAAAATTCACACAGTGGTGGTTCCCCAAAACTAGGAAGAGGGGTCATATGCTGGCAATGATGTGATGATTCCCAGATTTCTCGCGTGAGCACCTGTGTTTTATGTTTAATGGTTTATGGCACCATTTCCTGAAGTCATCAAAAGATGTTACATGTTTAGGAAAGAACATGATGGGTTTCATTTTAGACATACTGAGGTGTCTAGGGTCATCCAAATGGAGGTCCAAAGCTGTAGGTCCAAAGCTATCGATCCAAAGCTTATATTGGGTTTTAATATATTTTTTTATGTTTTTTTTTTTTTACCTTATTGCTAAAATTCAGCTAATATACATAAGGGTGACTATATTGGTTTGTAAAATTCTGAAATACTCTGTATTCATCAGTAAATGACCACTTCCCCCTAAAGCTCCAAATGCCTCCCCTCCTCCACATCCTAGCTGTTCTAACCCTTTCTGGGACCCCCACACCACCCTACAGTCCAACAACTAAAGGGTTAACTACCTGGGCCAAAAGTGGGCCTCCAGGACCCTATCCCTGCCCTGTGGCTGTCCTGTCTGCTCTCAAGGTTTTGAATATAAACCCTGCTCACAGATTATGAAGGCTGAACACATTTCCCACATGACCATGTGCTTAGTCTGTGTCACAACCTTCTACAAATCTGGTCCTACACTGCCCTTCCAATCTAACTGAGTGCCACTCGTAAGTTCCCTCTGCTTCAGGC
>CAUYRT010047729.1:0-16318 GCA_963574885.1 Lepilemur ruficaudatus
AGGAAAGCAAACTAGGGGACAATGGTGGTTATTATTATTATTTTTAACTATGCCTGTGCTGTTGCAGAATTCAGGCCCCACCACAGTACTGGCCTTGTACCCATTTATTAATTTGTAAAGGGTGGTTTCACAACTTGAGGCCATCATGTTATGAAAAAGTCCAATTTATTCACGTGGAGGAGCTGTGTGAGAGAAAAGAGAGATGTCCAGCCAGCCCTTAGCTGTTCCAGCCCCTTAGCTCTTCCAGCCCCCATTCCAGTCATCCTAGCTGCAACCCCAGACCTTAAGGACCTGTCTTCGCTGTGCCTTGAATAAATTCCTGATGCACAGAAGCAAAAGATACACTGCTAACGAATTGTTGTATCGTGCCATCAAGAATTTTGTTATTGTAGTAAACTGTATATAACAGTAAATTTATCATTTTAGCCATTTTTTAAGTGTATAGTTCAGTGGCATTGTTGTGTAACCACCACCACCATTTATGTCTGGAACCTTTTCATCTTCTCAAACTGAAGGACCACTAAGTGTTGGGATAGTTTATTGCAAAATAAAGAAAACCAGAATATGTCATCCCAAAATATGTTTCTTTGACATAAAAATTATATTTGAGTTAAAGGTAATTAAAAAGCAGCAAGTGGAGGAAAAGCTCTCTTTTTCCTACCCTTTTCTGCCTAAAGACAGGATATAAATTCTCTCTTACTGGAGATAATTTATCAACTTGTTGATCAACTTATCCTCTGGAGAGAAGGCACCAAAAGAATCTGCAAACAAACCTTACTTCATTGGTTTCTTCCATATATTCCCTTCCCACAATTTCCCACCCTTGAAAGCCAAAAACCACTTTCCTTTGTCCTGGCATTTCTCTACATATTTATTGTTCTCTGTTGAAGATGCTATTTAAGTCAGAGTTTTTAGTCACTGCTTTGAATTAGTTTTCGTGGAGCTTTCTCCCACATGATGAGCTCTGCAAGCATTAATCATTGGTTTGTTTTTCTCTTCTTAATCTGCCTTTTGTAAGAAGTGTCCCAGCTAAGAACTTTGAGGGGTTGAGGAGAAAAATTATTTTTCCTCCCCAACAACAGCAATAGATGACCTAAACAGATATATATAGAATCTTGTAGCTAACAATTAGAGAGTTCAAGAAGAAATACACAAACATCCAAAGATTGCAAATTAAGAACTAAAAGTGTTATTTGCAAACAATGATTTTCCAGAGAGAAAAACCAAGAGAAACAAAAGACAAATTGTCAGAATAATAACAGATTTATTGTAGCAAATTTCAATGTGCAAAAATAAATTGTATTTCTATACATCAACAACAATGACACAATGTAATTTTTAAAGTTTACACTTAAAAGCAAAAATATACAAGGTGTCAAAAATTAACTTATCTATAGTTGTGCAGACTTTATAGAGAAAATTATAAATCTTTATTGGCACACTTTAAAAGAGACTTACTAATTGTAAGAAAATAAAAGTCTCAGGGCTGTTGTTGAAACCGCAAGGGGGTTTCTGGCCTAGGTCCAGTTGTTAGTTGCACAAAGATCCAATTATTAAGACAACAGGGATTGCCAAAGAAGAAACTAATTTTTGATATGAAAGATGTCTTGTGAGGAGAATGGGAGAAGCTGCCTGAAATCCATCTCTCCAACTAACAGGAGATCATGGGCTTTTAAAAGAGGGGCCATGTGCCTTGGGGCACGTAGTGGTATAATTAACAAGGGGATCCGTGCATTGGGGGAAGGCAGTGAGGGATGGTGAATCTTGGAGTCAGAAGTCTGCCCTTTAGAATCTCAGCTCCTTTGTCTTGCAGAATATCCAGCATTTCTGGGAAATAACTCTAAAGGTCAAGTAGCTAGTTAAGGGAGAGGATTATAAAAAAATATATAGGGGTCATTGAAATTTGTTCATAGAGCCAGTTACAGGGCCACCACCTAACTCCTTATGCAAAAGAGAAGGTAAAGGCCTCAGGCACCTGTGAAGAACTCACCCCAGAGATCATTCATTAAGGAAAGTCCGTGTACCCGCCCATCCGGAAGGACATGAAAAGTGTACCTAGGTCTAGCACCTAAAACTAAAGCCTGTTGGATTCCACACTGATAACGAATAAGTTTATCTTTACAGTTAACAGAACTGGAGACAAGACAGAATCAGACATTCTTCCACCTATCCAGAGACATCTACATAATTGATGCTTGCTTTTCCCTTCTAACATTCCCCTTATTTTATGTAAAATGTAGATTTCCTGGGCCTCACAACAAGGTAACCACTTTGCCTCAGCACAACCTCCCCTCCTTTTTGCTTTTCTTTGTATGCCTTGAAAATGCTGAAGGTTCCAACTTCCCCTTCAGAAAAAACAGCCATGGCTTGTTTTTCCCAGATGCATCCTCAGTTTTGGCTTAATAAACCTCCATTGACTGAGATTTTTGCCCCATTTATTTGGGTCAACATAATATGTATGTGGATACTGATACTCAGAACATAAAGATACCAATTTTCCTTCAAATTCAACAAAATTCCTAAGTCCACCAAGTTTTCGTTGTATGAACTTTAATAAATTGACCCTAAAATGAAGAAGTCATTAGAATTCTTCCAATGAAATTATACGGGGGAAGGGAAAACTTTCCTCAGAATTTTCCCTTAGCCTCAGAATGTTTGCTGAAACATTTCCCTTAGCCTCAGAATGTTTGCTAAAAGATCAACTCACAGTAAGGCAGACCAATAAGAGAAAGAGATTGCAAATTTATTTACTGGGCACATGAGGAGAATCACAGAGTGATTATTCAATATCCCAATGGGGTTCAGAAGTTTATATACTTTCATTTTAGAGGGGAGAGGAAAGAGAGGAATATACGTACTTCTATTGAGGGGCAATAAATAATTACTTGGAAGCGTCAACAAAAAAGGACCCAAACACTGTAAAATAATTTGAAGAGGTTTATTTCAAGCCAAGCACGTGTGACCATGGCCTGGAGCCATGTCCAAGAAGCCTTGAGCAAGTGGTCTCACTGTGGTTGGGTTACAGTTTGGATTTATACATTTCAGGGAGAGAGGAATTACATGTAAAGTCATAAATCAGTACATGGAAGGTGTATATAAGTTTGGTCCAAAAAAGCAGGCTATCTCAAAGCAGGGAATTACAGGTTATAGGTGGGTTTAAAGATTCTTTGATTTGGGGCTGGTCACAGTGGCTCATGCCTGGAATTCTAGCACTCAGGGAGGCTGAGGCAAGAGGACTGCTTGAGCTCAGGAGTTCTAGACCAGCCTGAATAAGAACAAGACCCTGTCTCTACTAAAAATAGAAAAATCAGCCAGGCATCATGGCACTTGTACTCGGGAAGGTGAGGTAGGAGAATTGCTGGAGCCCAGGAGTTTGAGATTGCAGTGAGCTACAATGACAACACTATACCCTAGCCAGGGCGACACAGTGAGATTCTATCTCAAAAAAAAAAAAAAAATCTTTGATTTGTAATTGGTTAAAGAAATGAAGCTTTGTCCAAAGGCTTGGAATGTTTTAAGTTAAGATAAGGAAGTCTGCTAATCAGAGGCAAGTCACTGGACATATACTCAAACTCATGGGATCTGTTGAGTAAATTGAGGACCTACAGGTGTAGTTTAAGCTTTGTCTTGTGTAGCCTCGGGACTGTTGATGAGTTACAACGGATGTCTCCAAGAAGGGAAGCGGGCATGACAAGGCATGTCTGACCACCCTTCTCATGACCAGCAACTGAGCTTTAGGTTATTTATGGGGTTCCCTTGGCCAACAGGGGGTCCAGTTGTTACTGAAAGCTTGGCATTTTATCTGTATCAGAAGAACAAGAACAAGTGGCTTGAGGAGAAGGAAAGAGAAGTTTATTACTTTGCTGTCAAAGGAGGAAAATGGTATGCTATCTCAAAATCCAAATTCCTATACCTAAGCAGAAATACAGAGCTTTTAAAGGGAGAGTGTTCAGTTCTAGGCTATTGTCATTTAACTACAGTTAATGATTCTAATTGTCCCATCTCTGCTGAAGAGAAAGCCTGTGACCTCTGCTCACCTGGGAGGCCCACCCAGACCTCTGCCTGGCCAGGCACCAGGCTTGGGGTGGAGCCAACAGTTCAGCTGAACTATTTCCTGCAGCACAAAGAACAAAAGACATTTCCTTGCCCCTTCTGATCACCTGCATTAGGCAGGGATGCAGACCTCAGTTCCCAAAAAGAGTGGGGGAAATTTTAAAGAGACAGAAAACATCTTTTGCCCTTTTTTCCCCAGGTCATGTCCTCTGTTATACATTGTTGGTTGGAAGGTTTAAAATTTTATTTCACAGGAGGATGAACAGATACTTGGGAGAAGGAATTGGAAGTGGGGTGGGGTGCGGTGGGGTTGGGGGGTGAGGGGGTGCAGATTGACCTGTAAATGATTCTCTTTGGAAATCAAATTAACCTAAGAGACAAGTATTCTTTCTTTCTTTTTTTTTTTTTTTGAGACAGAGTCTCGCTCTGTTGCCTGGGCTAGAGTGAGTGCCATGGCGTCAGCCTTGCTCACAGCAACCTCAAACTCCTGGGCTCAAGTAATCCTTCTGCCTCAGCCTCCCAAGTAGCTGGGACTACAGGCATGTGCCACCATGCCTGGCTAATTTTTTCTATATATTTTTAGTTGGCCAATCAATTTCTTTCTATTTATAGTAGAGACGGGGTCTCACTCTTGCTCAGGCTGGTTTCGAACTCCTGACCTTGAGCAATCCGCCCGCCTCAGCCTCCCAGAGTGCTAGGATTATAGGCGTGAGCCACCGCACCCGGCCTACAAGTATTATTTCTTAAATGGGTTGGGCCAGGTCTGGTTGCATTCTTGATTTCCTTTCCTGCAATAGCTATAGAGATAACAGGGAGGGGAAAGAAAGACAATTGTTCTTCTGGATGGGTCCATCTGGTTTTGTTTATTTTATCAACAGAAGCCAAACTCTGTAAAATAACTTAAAGAGCTTTATTCTGAACCAGTATGAGTGACCATGGCCCAAAGCCATGCCCTGGAAGCCTTGAGCAAGTAGACTCGCTGTACCTGGGTTACAGTTTGGTTTTATACAGGAATTACAAGTAAAGTCATAAATCAACACCTGGAAGATGCGCACTGGTTTGACCTAAAAAGGTGGGCCATCTCAAAGGGGAGAGGCTAGCAAGTTAGAGGTGGGTTTAAAGACTCTTTGACTTGTAATTGGTTAAAGAAAAGAAGCTTTGTCTAAAGGTTAGGAACATTTTTAAGTTAAGACAAGGAAGTCTGTTTGTCAAAGACCAGCTACTGGCCATATATTTGTTGGGTAAATTGAGGACCTCCAGATTTGTCTTGCATATTCTTAGGCCTGTTAATGAGTTACAAAGGAAAGGATATCTACAAGAAGGGAGGAGAGCAGGATGAGGCTTGTCTGACCTTCCCTTTCATGGCCAGCAAAGCAGTTTTAGGGTCTCTCTTTAGCCAATAGTGAGTGAACAGTCAGTTGGGGGGGGCGGGGTTTAAGATTTTATTTTCGTTCACTGCTTTGTTTTGTTTTTTTAACTAACACCTTGCTCTTGGAAGGGTCCATCTGGTTTTTATGAAGATAGAGGCTCTTTCAATGCCTGCTGATCTCCAAAGCCTTTTAATTCAAATACTCTTTATACCAAGGAGTCATATTTTTGAGTTGAAATTCCCTGAGCTCCTTCAAATGAAAGAGCAAAGGACAAAAAACAACCAAGTCATCCTTGAAGAAAAACTACAGAATCAGGCCTCTTCCAGCTATTTATGTTAGTTAGATAGCAAGGGTTTTCAGGTCTCCTAGGGATGAAAGGGGCCCCCAACCTGGTGCCACTCCATTTTAATCCTGTCCTGAGCACCTGCCATACCTGGGGGAGGAGAGAACATCCCATGAATCTGCCAATTAGAACTTAGCATGCCAACTGCAATAGAATGCAGAGGACTCTCTAGCCCATGGGCCAAGCAGCATAGGTACAATAGAGTCCGGTAAAGTGCCTAGAACAACCAGCTTTCAGAGAGACTCATGGGAGATCCACATGTGTAGTAAGACTCAGGTCATGTAACTCCCAATTGTCCATCAAAATGGTCCCTATCAGGACACTACAAAACAAGACCTGGACCATAACCAAGCTCTCTTTTTCTCCACAATGGGTCCAGTCATCATCTGTAAGCATGTATCTTGCTCCATAAATCTGTATCTTTCTCTTGCCCTATAATCCCATCTTTCTCTCCTCAATAAATCTCATTTTCGTACTTACCTTGCTTTTGCTGTGTCTGGTCATTCTTTGGCCAAGAGCACACCAAGAACCAACATTTCAGACTGTAAGCCCGACGTTAAGATTTATAAAGATATAATAATAATGCACACCGTATGGGGGATGGTCATGCTTGAAGCTCTGATTCGAGGGGGGAGGGGGGCAAGGGCAATATATGTAACCTTAATATTTGTACCCCCATAATATTCTGAAATAAAGAAAAAAAGATAGTGTGATATTAGCAGAAGAAAAAAGAGAACAGTGGCAAGAACAAAGAGTCCAGAAACATCCAAGCCTATACGGAAACTCAGTATTTAACACCAGTGCTATTGCAGATCAGTAGGGAAAGATAAACTCTTTAATAAATAAATACTGCTGGGACAGTGAGTTTCTATAAACAGAGAAAAAAAATTGTACTCCTACCTCATACGACACACAAAATCTGCCTCAAGTAGAGTAAAGACCAAAATATACAAAGTTAAAATCTTCAAACTTTTGGAATAAAATGTGGAAGAGTATTTTTGTGCTTTCGGAGTTGGGAAAGATTTTGATATCAAGAAATAGAAAATGAAACCTTTAAGGAAAAGACTATGAATCAATTAGACCACATTAACATTTAAAACGTCTGTGCATCTAAAGACTGTTTTAAAAAGTGAAAGAAGACAAGCCTCTAACTAGAGAAGATATTTGCAATGCATATTGTCAACAAAGATTTAGTGTAGCGTATGTGTACATATATATAAAATGTCTACAAATCCATACAAAAAAATAGCAATGGATATGAACACATGCGAAAATGCTCGATGTCACTAGTAATAAAAGATATGTAAACGAAAATAAAAATAGATGTTATTTCCTACCACAAAATTGGTTAAAATGTAGTCTGATGGTAGGAAAAGTTGGAAAGAATTTGGAGCAGTGAAAACTTTCATCTATTTGTGAGAGTATAAATAAACTGGTTTAACTACCTTGAAGAACATGTGTTACATATGTGTGCACAAAGCCATCATATACTACATGTACACAAAGTATCATCAAGGTATACTAATGAAAGTCCAGTGAAATCTAAACACCTACCAACATAAGAATTAAGAAATAAATTTTCATATAGTCATACAGCAGAAACAAATGAATGAATACTAAATGCAATGTGGCATCCTAGATTGGAGTCTGGAACAGAACAAGGACACTAGTGGAAAAACTGGTGATATCCATGTAAAGTCTGTAGTTTAGTTAATTGTAAAATACTGATGTGAATTTCTTAGTTTGGACAAATGTACTACGTACTGTAGGGGTGAGGGGAAACTTGTCCTTTCCCCCAAAAGTTCGCTGAAAGATCAGCTCACACATAAAGCAGATTAATAAATGTGGCCTTTTTGTTTGTTTTTTTTAAATTTTATTTTGCTGTTTATTTTGAACATCTGGGTCCACTGAGAAATGTTTATTTACCAATACCATATGCATGGGGAGACTCACATAGTGATTACCCAATATCCCAATGAAGTTCAGATATTTTTATACATGCCTTTGAGAGGGGAGCCCGGGAAATGAGGCACATAGATAATTCTGTTTATTGGCCATAAATGGTTGCTAGGGAGGATGACTAGATGGGGGACACAGATTGACCTGTAAATTAACCTGAGAGAGAGGTATTATGTTTCAGATGATTTGGGCTAGGTCTGGTTGCATTCTTGATCTTTTCCCCTGCAATATACTGAGATAATTGGGAGAGGAAGGGAAGTCCATTGTCCCCTTTGATCTTTGATCAGTACAGTTTATGCACACAGAGGGAAAGCCTCTTCCACGGGCCTGTTAATCTGTAAGAGTCTTTAATTCAAAATGTTGTTTCCCTATGCTCGCTTCGGCAGCACATATACTAAAATTGGAACGATACAGAGAAGATTAGCACGGCCCCTGCGCAAGGATGACACGCAAATTCGTGAAGCGCTCAAAAAAATTTAAAAAAAAATGTTGTTTCTACAAAGGAGTCATATTTTGGGGTGAAATTTCCAGAGCTCCTTCAGTACCATTGTTGTGTGGGATGAACTTTAGGGGAAGTTGGGGGAATGGTCTATGGGAGCTCTCTGTATTCTACAACTTTTCTGTAAGTTTAAAATTATTCCAAAATAAAGAGTTTATTTTAAAAAAATGAATAGAACTTCTTATATCATTAAGGACTAATCTCCCAAACAAGATGCTGAGAAAATAGCAAATTGCAGAAGACATATATAGTATGTAACCAATTATATAAATTTAGAAGTATTTGATATGTTTTATTTAATGTTTATGTAGTATAATTTTAAACATATATACTTAAATGATAAACACCAAATTAATTACTCCTTGAAGGTGAGGAGCCTGGCATATGATGAGGAAGGTTATCAACAGAATTTAAATTTTATTTGCAATGTTTAATTTCTTAATTTGTTTGATGGATATGTTAATTAATTGATTGTGGTAATCATTTTTTCCTGTATACTTTGTATTTGTAATATTCAATCTTCATGCTGTATATCTTGAATGTATACAATTTTCATTTGTCAATTATACCTCAGTAAAGCTAGAAAAAAAAATCTAGTAAGTCTGTCTAGATACTTTGTGGTGAAAAACAAAGCAAAACAAAACATAACTAGAAAAAAGTAATTTTGACTTCTTATGGTTTCTGTGTTTATAAGCTAATAGCAGCAAGTCATCTTAAAAATAATTCTAATCATTTCTCTTACAATGTAAGTTTTTTTACTGTATGTAAATGAATAAATTAGTGGTGGTGTCCCTTTAAGGAGAAAGGAGAGATGTCCAGGAGAGCGTGCTAACAGGTTAGGGACAGTCCTTCTCTCCCTCATGCACCTCCTGGTAGGAACTCCATCTGAGACAGAATACAGCATGAATGTGCTTTCATTCTCGTGATTACCAAACATGCTCTTTTGAGGTTTATTTTTAACAAAGCATATATTTCTATATTTAACTGTTTCCTATGCTGGATCAACAGCCTCCACAACAACAACAAAAACAAGTTAGTGTATAAAATGCAATGATTCCTTATGGAATTTTCGGAGGGCTTTGGTTTATTTTATTTTCAATTTGTTCTTCCATTTGTCGCCACCAGTACTGAGGCTCCACCTAGGGCCCTTTTCTATAATTACATTCGTATTTGTTAAAGCTAACCTCCTCCTTTATGACAGCAATATGTAAAACAGTTATGCAAATGAGAGAGATTGGTTGACTCTTTGCTTTTTTCCCCTAAGCATGTGTCTAACATAAAAACTGATTTGCTCACTCCCAGGAACGGAACCACTGCTATGGCAGTGAACCACCCCAGGTTGCTTGCCAGGCAGGATGTGGTTAACATTTTATCTCTGGCCTTGGAACATTGCCCTGCAGGAATGCAGCCAGGTAACCTTTGAAACCAGGTGGTCCCAGCTTAGGCAGGGGAAGTAAAGTGGAAAAACAATTATTAATACCTTCTTGTGCATCACAAGGAACTGCCAGCTGGGAAATATAGGAGAAGCTTAAATCAGATGGAGGCAGAGAAAGATCAAAGGGCAGACCTAAAGAATTTGGTTTAGAAGTTACAACATGGTACTTAAAACTTTGGGTGTCTTCTCTACCTTTTACATTTCTATTAGCTGAGTTCTCATCATTGCACTCCTCGTCCAGTGGGCTATTTGTTTTTTGATTCCCTCTCTCTCCAGCAGTGAGTAATGCAGAATGATTCGAGCTAGCACCCCAGAGTGTTTTGACTCACACCTGCCATCTGTCTGCTTAGTCACCGTATAACCATCCTACCCCTAACTGGTGATTTTTATTTGATATAAGAATTGGCAGGCAGCAGTTGTTGTGTTAGGAGATTGCTGGATTCCCAGTTTTCTTTATTCTTGTAATGATGGCAGCATGGCGAATTAATGTTTCAGATATTCACTTGGCTTTTCCTTGTGACTACCATATGTTCCTAAAGATACTGAGTGTGGGGAGAGTTGTGAAAAAGGAGAGGGGAAATGGATTATTTTAAATGTTACTTTAAAATTGTAGACATGTAGACATTTAGACCATTATCATCCAGCACAAAGCAAAGTGGAAATCTTCCAAGTTATTCATAAGCCCAGCCCTCAATTTCAGCAAAACTATCCTGACTTTCTGATATTGATACTCTTACTCTGTACAGTTTTGGGGGTACATTCTCTATAAAGGAAGACAGAGGAGTGAAGAGCGAATTTTCTTTGCATACAGTCACTGGAACCAAGCAGACATTGTGATTAAAATGACTATTGTAGGTACACATTCAATTTGGGCAAACAAACCCACTTTAGAAGCAGGATACAAACCCGAAGCAGGGTCAGTTTAACACATATTACATGTAGTCACAAAAAATTGATTTTGAATTATTTCATACATGCTAATAACATAAAATACATATGTACAGTATAGAAAAGAAAAATAAAATAAACCTGCTTGTACCCACCACTCAGCTTAAGAATGAAAACTCTTACCACAATAAAATTAAATTAAAATATAAATTTTTAAAAAGTAAAAAATAAGAAAAGAATGAAAACTGTAACTTTTTTTTTTTTTTTTTGAGACAGAGTCTCGCTCTGTTGCCGGGGCTAGAGTGAGTGCCGTGGCGTCAGCCTAGCTCACAGCAACCTCAAACTCCTGGGCTCAAGCAATCCTCCTGCCTCAGCCTCCTGAATAGCTGGGACTGCAGGCATGTGCCACCATGCCCGGCTAATTTTTTCTATATATTTTTAGTTGGCCAATTAATTTCTTTCTATTTTTTTAGTAGAGACAGGGTCTCGCTCTTGCTCAGGCTGGTCTTGAACTCCTGAGCTCAAGCGATCCTCCCACCTCAGTCTCGCAGAGTTGAGATGTCAACTGAGTTTTTAAAACTAAAGCTAGAATTCTCAGGGTCTCAGCCTGAGAATTTAAACAAGACTATGTTTGGATGGGGCACTGTGAGTGTAACTAGAAGTGCAGCAGGGGCTGCGCTCAGTTCAGGAGGTTTAATGTATGAGTTCAATTTAATTCCAAGCCTCAAAAATCTGAGCACCAACAACAAGCCAAGTATTGTTCTTCTAAAGTCTAGGCCCTCATGGAATCCAGAATATGACAGGCACTGAGATACTCTCAGAAAGTAACTTATTCTTAGGGAAAAGAGATTCTGAAATAAAGAGGTTCTGGAACGAAAAAAAGAGAGCACTCAGCTGCATTCCTCCTGTGCCTCCCATCCTCCTTACCCCACGCAGGCCCCGGCATACCACTCACTTCACTCAGTGCTACCTGCAGGAATGTGCAGGGAGCATGCAGTCTGTATCTGAAAAGAACCGTAGCAGGAGGAAGCACCGGTAATGATGCGCTGGACAGATGGAAATTAGCTGCTGTCACGTGGCAGTGGAGAGGACTGTTCCCTGAGTACAAGTGAGATGCCCCCTAGAGAAATTCGTTGGGAGATATTGAGAGCGGAGAAGGAGAAAATTTTGGATTTCTCAAATTTGTATGATACCAATGAATCTTACTCAACTGGGGACAATATCATATCCCCAAAGGGTATTTGTAAATGTGTGTAGGTATTTTTGCTTATCACAAAATATATATATATTTCTTTTTCTCTTTTTCTTTTTGAAACAATTTCTCACTCTGTTGTCTGGGCTAGAGTGCAGTGCTGTCATCATAGCTCACTGCCATTTCTAATTGCTGGGCTCAAGCGATCCTCCCACCTCAGCCTCCCCAAAGTGCTAGGATTATAGGCATGAGCCACCGCATCTGGTCTAGGGTTTTAAATTCTTAAAATTACTTCTGCCAGGCATAAAGGACATTGAGGGAGGCCTAGTTCTTATTGAATTTGTGTTTTAAAGAAACAGAATTTTCTTTTATCCAAATCTCAAGAGAATAGAGATTAGTGCAGAAATTCAGAGAATAAAGGACTTAAATTTATTATCTGTGTTCTCTAATTCCAGGGAAAATAACACATAAATCATTCCAAGAAGAGAGTTCTTTTTCTTTTATGGAAGGGGGCAAAAAAAGAGCAATTATCTTAAATGAATGTATTCCTCCCTTGCTAAGTAGGTTTAATATTATATCCTCCTGTTGTTGAAAATCCACTTCTTCCTTGTTCTCCTGCCAGGGAAAATTCCATTTTGTTAATCTAAATGGGAATTTTCAAAAAAAAAAGAGAGAAAAATGCTTATCCAGAAAAAGAGGAAGACACTAAGCCAGAAGCAGCAGGACGTGTGCCAGAAGAATATTGTGGGTCAGATATCAAAGGGAGAGTCCACCTTTAGCAGCACATACCGCTGGGTCACCATAATTTCTACTCTATTTTAATTGCAAAAGTGGGAGGCATATTCCAGTCCTTCATGCATAATGTATCATTCTATCAACCATCTTGAATGTTAAAAAGATTCAGTCTTGTGAAACTCGTGTATTTTTTGAGAATCCTTGTAAATGAAAATATAGTATATATTTTATTGTAAGTTAAATAACTTACAAATTGGAAGTTTCTCCTTGTTGAAAGAATTTGGTAAAAAGGAAAGGGGAAAAGGTGTTCTGGAAAGAATGATAACTTTAAAGCCAGATAGCTCAGCATCAAATCTTGGCTTTACTATTTAATGCTCGCTATGTAATTGGGCAAATTTCTTAGCTTTGGTTACCTCAGAGATTAGCATTAATTTTCTAATAAAACGTCAGGCAGAAGTAGTCAAATAGAATTTGCAAATCCATGGGAAGTACAAACTAATATCGAATTTAAAAAAATCTAAAATTGAATAAAATACAGTGTCATTTTACATTCTTAAAGTTTCTTCTGCTAGGCATAAAGGTCATTATCTTTTAAATTAAATTTACAAACTGAAGAGTTCCTTTTTTAGCTCATCTTTCTCATTACACTACTTTCTGATATTCAACTAGCAGAAAAATTGGCACTGTCTGGAAATCTCTCTCTCTCTTTTTTTCTTTTTTTGAAATGGAGTCTCATTCTGTTGCCTGGGCTAGAGTGCCGTGGTGTCAGCCTAGCTCACAGCAACCTCAAACTCCTGGGCTCAAGCGATCCTCCTGCCTCAGCCTCCTGAGTAGCTGGGACTACAGGCATGTGCGACCATGCCTGGCTAATTTTTTTCTATATATTTTTAGTTGGCCAATTAATTTCTTTCTATTTTTAGTAGAGATGGGGGTCTCTCTCTTGCTCAGGCTGGTCTCGAACTCCTGACCTTGAGTGATCCTCCCGCGTTGGCCTCCGGGAGTGCTAGAATTACAGGCATGAGCCACCAAGCCTGGCCAATAGTATTCATTTTAAAATGTGTTTTTTCTTTATAAATAGATGTACATACACATAAAAAACAATACAGCACAGTGCAAACAGTGAGATTTGAATTTTAATCTTGACTTTTCCTCTTAACAACTATATGACTTTAGAAGGTAGCCACTAGCCACATGTGGCTATTTAAGTTAAAATTTAAATTAAATGTATTTTTAAAAAATTAAAAATTAACTTCCTCTGTTGGACTAACCATATTTCAAGTGCTCAATAGCCTCATTGGGCATTTCCACTGGCCCAGGACGTTCTGATGCATAGCAGTGGAATAAACAATCTCTAGGAACTATTTTAATTCCAAAAATGAAAGATTAAATAATATCAACAGGAACCAGTAATACTCTACCTCTTGAGATGCCCAGAACAGATTGAATTTTTCTTTGAGGAAGAGAACAGAGCCATTGTTTGGAAAGAATATAATCTAATCACATATTAGTTAATAAAAGTTCAAGGGGAAGTCAAAACTCCTCATGTCCAGAACACAAGCATGTTAAATAGAATATGTTTGAATACAGGGGAGAAGCAAGTCACCCTCACCTAATGAGCATTTTGTGGCTATGATCCTACAAATTTTCCTAATGAGGCCTCTACAATGCAGCACTTCAGAGGAAGAGGGAAGCCTGAATCCCAGAGAGAAAGCAGATTATTCTATTCAGTAACTAAAACGCTGTCTTGCAGAGCTGATTCTCCCATGATGTAATGATTTCAGTTAAGACCTTTATTTCATTATTTTCCTCTCAATTTAAATTTGAAACCAGTTTCTATACAAAGCTCACTTTTTCCTATTATTCTAGGCACTTTCTATAAACAGGATGAAAAGGCTTTCTGCTGTCTTTCGTTTCTGGATTCCTAGGCTCAAAGGTGAGAGTGAATGAGTAGGTGTGTGGCTAGTGCATGTGTATGTTTCTGTTGGAAAAGGAGGATATGGCATGGGAGAGATTAGCTTTCAGGGAGTAGTGGGAAATAGACAGCGATCTGGTTACCCACCCCCATCCCATGTTCCTAACCACTTTGATCTTTGTAAGTATGAGAAGTTAAAGCAGTATATCTCCACCTAGAATATTTCAGATACCTCACCTGGAAGTGAGATAGGACTTGATTTGTTTAAATAGCTGGCAAATTATTTAAATGGATCTAAAGACAGCACTTTTATATTTTAATATTTTTGTGCTATGTTTAAAAATGTTCAATGTTTTATAATCCTCATAACAATCTCATGAGGTAGAAAATATCATCATTTCTATTTCACAAATAAGTAAACTGAAATTATATATATACACACATATATATAAATTATATATAATGGCTTCACTCTGCTTTCCAGAGTGTTTCTAAAAACCTACACATCTGTCTAACTGTCTGAGTTTGTGACAAGGTATAGAAACTTACTCTAATAAACTTATTATACTAGCTCTAATAAAAAGAGGGATTGTTGTACAGATAGAGAATAATACTACTACCAAGAGCAGTTGCAGGAAGTAATCAAGCCTTACAGAAAATACAGCGTTTTTGGACAGCTTTCTCTCTCAACTCTGACTCTTTTCTGCAAAGCTCTTAGTTCCTTTTTCCCTATACCTTCTATTTGCGTGTGTCTATATAGTTTTAGTTGGCCAATTAATTTCTTTCTATTTTTGGTAGAGATGGGGGTCTCACTCTTACTCAGGCTGGTCTCGAACTCTTGACCTTGAGGGATCCGCCCGCCTCGGCCTCCCAGAGTGCTAGGATTACAGGCGTGAGCCACCGCTCCCAGCCACAAGGTTATAAAATCTTTATTGTAGTGTATTTAAACCCATGTTTGCTTTCAAGAACATAAAGTGAATTGTAACAATGGTTTAAAGTTGTCTCAAGATGTTTGGAATTGTATAATTAGTAATACTACTTTTAATTGTATAGCATGTTCACAAATCATTTTGTAATTTACAAACTTGTGATATTGAATTAAGAATATATGGATAGTGATTGTAATCGCCTATTTTCCTAACTCTAATACACAAAAGAGATATTCCTGTATTCTTCCACCAAATGCATGCCTATCTATGTATTGATGACACATTGAAATTATTTAGGTCACATAGGGTTAAATAAGATTTATTAATAGTATTAAATTAATTTAATTTTTTTCCATTCCTTTTTCTAAATGGCTACTAGAAAATTTTAAACATACATGTGCCTTGTGTTCAATTTCCACTAGACAGCTCTAGTTTAGACCATTAGGATTCCATTCTCTACTCTTCCCAATTAAAAACCAGTAAGGACAGACATACCATCTGAACTAAAATATTTCAAACATTTATTACATCTTAAATTCTCATACACTCAATAAATTAAATTTTGGCCAGGTGTGGTGGCTCATGCCTGTAATCCTAGCACTCTGGGAGGCCGAGGTGGGAGGATCGCTCAAGGTCAGGAGTTCGAAACCAGCCTGAGCAAGAGAGAGACCCCGTCTCTACTATAAATACAAAGAAATTAATTGGCCAACTAAAAATATATATAGAAAAAATTAGCCGGGCATGGTGGTGCATGTCTGTAGTACCAGCTACTTGGGAGGCTGAGGCAGGAGGATCGCTTGAGCCCAGGGGTTTGAGGTTGCTATGAGCTAGGCTGATGCCACGGCACTCTAGCCTGGGCAACAGAGCAAGACTCTGTCTCCAAAAAAATAATAATAATAATTAATAAATAAATAAATTAATTAAATTTTTATGCCCTTTCCCTTTCCCATTTCACAAGCACTTATCCTATAGTCCTTTAGGTGCTTTGAGTTATCTCTTTTTT
>CAUYRT010047731.1:0-13361 GCA_963574885.1 Lepilemur ruficaudatus
TTCTTAGGTTTAAGGGGAAAAACAAAACAAAGAAAACACACAAAAACTCTCCACCACCACCAACGCAAAGATATCTTACAGAGGAGTTGATTCAGTGCACACGAAAACCTTGGTGTGCAGAGGCTGGAAAATAGTATTATACTTATTTCACAGAGGGAGACATAGGGAGTGAAGGAAAGATAGAATGAGGGAAGGAAGGAAGGAAAGAAAGAAGGCAGGCAGGCAGGCACCCTTGTTAGAGCAGGACAAAAAAAATTCTATGAAGTATTAATAGGTCAAGGGTAATTTAATTTTGATATTTTAAAACATAGTTGACAAATACCTCATTACTTTTTTGCATAGAAAGTTCTGTTGCCTAAAAATAATCTGGAGAAAACTATTCCATCATTAATTATATACACTGGTAATAAGCATGAAGTTATGTATTAATATAAAAGCAGAAATTAAAGGGAGAATTTCAAATTGGGAGAAAGTAAAACTCATTTAAATTTCTCAAATAATAAATGAAACAATTATTTTACTATACATAATCTGACTAGACTATACAGCCATGAGAAATTCATTTAAACATCTTCTCCCACATTTTATAACTTATCGTAGAATTCATATGCCTCCCTCTGCCTTTTTTAGACTCAACACTACAGCAAAGGAGACAAAATGTGTGAAATGTATAATCTAATTTTTTTAAAAAAGACTAAATCACCTCATATAACACCATTAAAAATTTTAGCTTTCAATTACATACATGCAATCAGTAATAATTAAAATATAAAAAGCTAAATTTTCATAATAAATCACTGCCAAATAAGAATTTCAAATATTTTGAAATTAAAACTTTAGACAAAAATGTATTCATCTTTGATAAATCCATTATCAACATTTATAACTTTATTCTAAAACAACTTTATGGTTTCTTAAAGTTTCCATATTTCTTAAAATAAGAATTTAAAATAATACTAATATAGTTGATATGGATTTGTAATACCATTTATAGTTCATAAATTTCTTTAAACTATTTTGACTCTTTGAAAGGCAAATAAGGTATTGTGTAGCTCAACAGTGATGAAAGTCACTCTCACACCAAATTACAGAAAAAATAAAGGCACTCACCAGACAGTCAAATCAACCTCATCAGACAAATATTGCCTATAATCCAACTGTGCAAAAAGTGGAAACAGCACTTGTACTCCTCCAATTGAATGCATAGCACTTTGGATAGAATGTGTTAGAACCGCCTTCACATCCTTGTAAAATAAAAAGCACAGTAGAGATTTCAATGATTTCTTTTCCAAAACAATTAGAAAGCGCAATAGTAAATACAGGAACACTAAAATGTGACATTCCATGTGTTTAATAAAAGCTGCTAAATGCACCTCAATAATACATCCAAAAATTACCATTTAAAATATTCTTAAATACCTGGAGCATGAGTGCATGTGGTGAATGAACAAAAATTGAAGGATTGTCCTTAGGAGATGATTCCAGGCACAGCTGGGCATCTGTAGCCCTTGGATTGTATGTGAAGGCAATGGCACTAGAGAGTTTGCCATCATACAATAAAAGTTTGTGATGCTCAGCCAGGAAAAGGTCGCTTTCTGCTTTGAATTTAAATGTACCCTAAGAATAAAAAAGAGAACAGTTAAAATACAATAGTATATCATGAAAAGAAAATCTGATGCAAATCACCACAGATATAAAATTTTAGTCATACCAATGATAATTTTTCTAGCAATATTACATAAGAGGACCCTTCACTGTTTACTTCTATAATGGGATAAATTTATTTGAAAGCTATAATGGAAATCAAGTGAACTTGACATTAAAACCTTACTTTAAAAAATGTAAAACTTTGTCCTTTATAGGGTGTATTTTGTCTCGTTTTCTTATATTTTGTCTTTTTTAAAAATTGTGATAAAAGCATATAACATACAACTTACCACCTTAAGCATTAAGTGAATAATTCAGTAATATTAACTATATTCACATTGTTATACAACAATCTCTAGAACTTTTATATCTCACAAATATGAAACTATAGACATCGAACTCTCCATTTCCCATTCCCCACTCCAACCCCCGGCAACCACAATTCTACTTTCTGTTTCTATGAATTTGATTATTTTATATACCTCATATAAGTGGAATCATACACTATTTGTCTTTTTGCGACTAGAGTATTTCACGTAGTACAATGTCCTCAAGGTTTATCCATGTCGCTGCATGTGACAGGATTTCCTTTTTTTTTTAAAAGGTGAATAATATTCCATTGTGTGTCCGTTTCACACTTCATCCATTCATCTGCTAATGGGTATTTGGGTTACTTCTATCTCTTAGCTACCATGAATAATGCTGCTATGAACATAGGTATGCAAATACTTTGTGATCTTTCTTTTAATTCTTTTATATATATCTCACAAGTGACATTATTGGATCATATGGCAATTCTATTTTTAATTTTTTGACAAACCTCTATATTACTTTACATAGCAGTTGTACAATTTTACATCCCCATCAACAGTACACAAGAGTTCCAATTTATCCACATTCTCACCAGCACTGTTTGTTTTTATTTTAGTGGCCATCCTATAGGGTGTGAGGTGATACCTCATGGTAGTTTCAGTTAGCATTTCTCTAATGACTAGTGATATTGAGCATTTTTTCATTTTATCTATTCTTTAGAGAAATGTTTACTGAACTCCTTTGCCCATTTTTTAAATTAAAAAACTATTATTTTTTTAATTTATTTTTTTGTTGTTGTTGTAGGATTTCTTCACATATTCTGGATATTAGCCCCTTATCAGATACAGGATTTCCAAAGATAGTTTTCCATTCTGTAGGTAACCTTTTCGCTCTCTTGATTGTTTCCTTTGTTGTGCAAAACTTTTTACGTTTGACATTATATGTTTTTGCTTTTGTTGCTTTTGTCATATTCAAGACACCAAATTTGAATTGCCAAATTTGGTGTTATGAAGATTTCCTCCTTTCAGGAATTTCATAGTTTTAGGTCTTACTTTGGGGTCTTTAATCCATTTCAAGCTAATTTTTGTATATAGTGTGAAGTAAGAGTCAAACTTTATTCTTTCGCATATGGATATCCAGTTTGCCCAACACCATGTATTAAAGACACAATCCTTGCCCAATATGCAACCTTAGCTCCCTTATCGAAGATCATTTAACCATATATGCAAAAGTTTATTTCTAGACTCTCTACTCTAGATTCTCTATTCCATCGGTCTGTATGTCCATCTTTAAGCAAGTCCAACAATGTTTTTATTACTGTAACTATATAGTAAGATTTGAAATCCAGAAGTATAAAGCCTTCAATTTTGTTATTCCTTTTCAGGATTGTCTGGTTATTGAGAATCTCTTGAGATTCCATATGAATTTTAGGATGGTTTCTCAATTTATATAAGACATGCCATTGGGATTTTGATAGGAATTGCATTGAATCTGTAGATTGCTTTGGTAGTATGGACTTTTAACAATATTGTCTTCCACTCCATGAACACAGGATGTCTTTTGTTTATTTGTGTCTTCTTTAATTTTTTCAGCAACATTTTATACTTTTAGTACACAATTCTTTTAGTTCCTTGGTTGAGTTTGGTCTTAAGCATTTTATTCTTTTTGATGCTATTGTAAATGGGATTATTTGTCACATTTTCCTTTTCTAATTGTTC
Source organism: Lepilemur ruficaudatus (assembly GCA_963574885.1). NCBI lineage: Eukaryota > Metazoa > Chordata > Mammalia > Primates > Lepilemuridae > Lepilemur > Lepilemur ruficaudatus. The sequence continues at coordinate 3,678 of CAUYRT010047731.1, forward strand.
ATTCTTAGTATTAAATATATAGAAACATAACTGATTTTTGTGTGTTGATTTTGTATCCTGCAACTCTGCACAATTCATTTATTAGTTTTAACAGTTTTTGGTGAAATCTTTGGGGGTTTTGATATATAAGATCATGCCATCTGTAAAAAGATAATTTTACTTCTTCCTTTCCAATTTGGATGCCTTTAATTTTTTTTTTCCTTACATAATTGCTCTACCTGGGACTTCCAACATTGTGTTGAACAGAAGTGGCAGGAACAAGTACATCCTTACCTTGATCCTGATTTTAGAGGCAAAGCTCTCAGTTTTTCATGGTTGAGTATGACATTAGCTATGGGCTTTTCATATATGGTCTTTTGTATGTTGAGGTAGTTTCCTTCTGTTCACAGATGGTTTAGTGGTTTTTTTTTATCATGAAAAGGTGTTGAATTTTGTCAAATGCTTTTTCTGCATAAGTTGAAATAATCATGTGGTTTTTGTAATTCACTCTCTTAATGTGTATTACATTGACTGATTTTCATATGTTGAACAATCTTTGCATTCCAGGAATAAATCCTACCTTGTCATTGTATATAATTCTTTTAATGTGCTATTAAATTCAGTTTACTAGTATTTTTGTTGAGGATTTTTCCATCTATATTCATCAGAGATATTGGTCTGTAGTTTTCTTTCTTGTACTATCTTTACCTGGCTTTGGTATCAGGGTAATACTGGCCCCATAAAGTAAGTTTGGAAGTGTTCCCTCCTCTTCAATTTTCTGGAAGAGTTTGAGGAGCACTGATGTTAATTCTTCTTTAAATGTTTGATAGAATTCTCCAGTGAAGCCATCTAGTCCTGGCCTTTTCTTTGCTGGGAAGTTTTTCTATTATTGATTCAATCTCCTTACTAGCTACAGGTCTTTTCAGAATTTTTAATTTATTCTTTATTTAGTCTTGAGTACGTTGTATGTTCCCAGAAAGTTATCCACTTTTCTAGGTCATCCAATTTGTTGGCATCTAATTGTTATAGTAGTCTCTTATAAGCCTTTTTATTTTTGTGACATCAGTTATGTTTCCTCTTTCACTTCTGATTTTATTTGAATCCCCTTTTTTCCTTCATCTAGCTAAGGGTTTGTCAATTTTTTTGATCTTTTCAAAAACCCAACTCTTAATTTCATCGATCTCTTTACATTGCTTTTCTATTATCAATTTCATTCATTTCTGCTCTGATGTTTTTTATCATTTCCTTCCCTCTGCTACCATTGATTTCATTTGTTTTTCTTTTTCTAGTTCCTTGCAGTGTAAAGTTAGGTTGTTTATTTAAGATATTTCTCCTTTTATAATGTAAGCCTTTACCACTAAAAACTTCCCTCTTAGTTTTGCGTTCACTGAATGCCGTAAGTTTTGATGTATTGTTTTCATTTTTATTTGTCTCAAAATATTTTCTAATTTCCCATGTGATTTCTTCTTTGACCCAGTGGTTATTTACATGCACTATTTAATTTCTACATATTTGTGGATTTCCAAGTTTTCCTTTGACAATTGGTTTCTAATCTCATTCCACTGTGGTCAAAAAAGATACTTGGTATGATTTCAATCTTCTTACATTTGTTGACAATTATTTTGTGGCCTAACATGTGGTCTGTCCTGGAAAATGTTCCATGTGCACTTGAGAAGAATGCATATTCTACTACTGTTGCAGGGAGTGTCACGTATATACTTGTTAAAGCCAATTGGCCTATATTGTTGTTCAAGTCCTCTATTTCTTATTGATCTTCTGTATGATGGTTCTATTCACTACTGAAAGTTGACTATTGAAGTCTCCTACTATTATTTTGTTGCTGCCTACTTCTCCTTTCAATTCTGTCAAAGTAAGCATCAGACATTGGGAGCTCTGATGTTAGGTGCATGTATTTATAACTGTTATATTTTCCTGGTCAATTGAACCTCATATCATTATATAATGTCCTTCTTTATCTCTTATGACAGTGTTTGACTTAAAGTTTATTTTGTCTTACATAAGTATAAACACTCCTACTCTCTCTTGTTTACCATTTGCAAGTAATATCTTTTTTCCCATCCTTTTACAGTCAGCCTATGTGTCTCCTCAGACATAAAGTTAAGTCTTTTATACACAGCATACAGTTAGATCTTGTTTTCTTCTTTTTTTTATTTTTTCTTTAGTCCAGTCAGCCAGTCTATGTCCTTTGATTGGGGAGGTCAATCTGTTTATATTTAAGGTAATTAGTGATAAGAAAGGACTTAATATTCCATTTGTTAAATGTTTTCTTTATGTCTTATAGCTTTTTTGTCTGTTTTCCTCTCTTGCTGACTTCCTTTGTGTTTCACTGACTTTTTTGTAGTGACATATGTTAAAGCAAATTAACATTGAGATCAGGCCTGGAAAACCCTGGTGCAGACAAAGACCTCAACAATGCTTAAATTGCAAACATAAGAAAAACTTGGGCCATTTCTTATAAATGCTTGTCTAGAGAAAAACAAAACTTAAGCACAACCAATCAAAAGCAGACAATTAACTTACAATGATATAACCAGGACTTAACAAAATAGACCAAAAAAGGCAACTGTATACCTATAACCAATCAAATACCTTCTTTGTTTTATTTCTGCATTCACTCTATAAAAAAGCTTATCTCTACACTTCATTATTGAAGTTCAAACCGTCTTGCGGTCTGGCGCTTCCTGATTTATGAATTGCTCAAACCCTCTTTTGGTTTGGTGCTTCCCGATTCCTGATTCATGAATTGCTCAAATAAACTCTAAACTTTTCTTTGTGTCTTAGTTTATCTTTAACACATGCTTTGATTACTATCTCATTTCCTTTTGTGTCTCTTCCATAGGTATTTTCTTTGTGGTTATCATGCTGCGAATTAAATAAAATATCTTAAAGTTATGGTAATATATTTTAAACTGATAACAACTTCAATTACATATAAAACTACATTCTTTATATCTCTATACCCCCCATTTTATATTATTGATGTCACAAATTACATCTTTTTATATTGTGAATATACTGATATTTAGCTATCTTATGCTTTTGTCTTTTAAAATTTACACAGTGATTTACACATCAACATTACAATACTAAAGAATTCTATATTTACCTACACACTCACCTTAACCAGAGAGCTCATATTTACCTTACAAACAACAGTCCTAAGAAATCACAGATAAGGATTTTTTAAAAAGAAGTATTTAAGTATACCCATTTAAAGCAACAAAAAGGAATATCTTATCCAACAGACTAGGAATTCTAATTCAATAGTAGCATAAAAATATAAAATGTAAATTAGGATAGGAAAACTATCTTTACCCTTTAGATTTTTACATGGAATACTTAAAGGGCTTTAATTAAACATATCGCCAAATCCATTAACTGTTCAAAAACTCTACCCCCTATACAACCAATTAATAAAATTATAAGCATAATTTTTAAATACTCATTTAAAAATTTTTAATGCAAGCTAATTGTAGTAGGGATATTATCACTGTATGTACCTAACATAAATGCTTTTGGATAGAATGCTAACCTACTTGTCAACTTTTAGACAAAACAGCCATATGATCTAGGAAATTATATAGTCCATTCTCTAGGTACAGCAACTAAAAAAATTCAAAGAAATTAGTTAATTTGAGTCCAAAAAGTTATTTGTTGCTGAGTAGAGACTAGAAAGAAGCTCAATTAAATTTTTTTTTATTTTACTCTTTGCTTCTATTCAAAGTATAGTACATCAATATTTACAGGTTGTTGAAAGAAATAGCTAAACGAACATTTTATTTTGTATTCGGTATGGAATTTGGAAACAATCATTCCTACTAATAAATCTTTACAGCTTTTAAATTGCAGGAATTAAAATTAGTACCAGTAAATCAAAATTATATGATATGGAAAAATAAGTTATAAAAATCAAAATTTTAATACATATTTTCTACAGTACATTTTAAGAAATTATCATTTCTAAACTATTTATAAATGGAAATTTCTTTAGCTACCCCAAAAGAAAATTTACCCAGATACTAAGGAACATGGTAAGATAGAATTCTTAGAACTCAGTAAATAACGATGTGATTTAATGAAGAGAAATTTAATGAAGGTCAGTCAAGAATTGCCATTTTTCTTTCTTTTTTTTTTCTTTTTCTTTGAGGCAAGGTCTCTCACAGTTGCCCAGTCTAGAGTGCAGAGGTATCATCATAGCTCATTGTAACCTCAAACTCATGGGCTCAAGTGATCCTACTGCCTTAGGCTTCCTAGTAGCTGGGACTATAAGTATGCACCACCACACCTGGCTAATTATTGTATTTTTTGTAAAGATGGGGTCTCGCTGTGTTGCTCAGGCTGGTCTTGAACTCCTGGCCTCAAGCAATCCTCAGCCTCCCAAAGTGGTAAGATTACAAGCATGAGGCACTGAGCCCGAAGAATTGCCATTTTTCAATATTTCTGCTATCTAAAAACAAGTACTGAGGAATTCTTTAAAATGTGGATTATACTATACAATCGACTTCAACAGTAATAAGTAAAGCAATGAGTAATTCTATTGTCATCAATTCCTCAACTGTATATTATTTGTAGTATAGTTTTATCACTCTCTGACCATGTATGTAAGGAAAAGAAGAGCTATTCATTCATCATAGATGACTGTCAATAAGACTTTTAGCCTAGCTTATGTAAAGTACTAATATCAGTAGTTTTAAGGTGTCTCTCTGTGACACCATGTAACTTCACAGGTGAGAATGTAAACCATGACCAAGTAAAATTATTCCAGGAATACAAGTTTGGTTTAACACTAGAACAACAATCAATGTAATATGCGGTATTAATAAAATACAGGACCAAAAAGAAAATATATCACATGATCATCTCAATATAAGCACAAAGAGCATTTGACAAAATTAATATATCTTCATGACAAAAACGCTCAATGAACTGGGAATTAAAGTGAACTTCCTCAAATTGATGAAGAACATGGATGAAAAACCAACAACTAACACAACTGTTGATAGTAAAAGACCAAATGCTTTCCTCCTAAGATCAGGAAAAAGACAGGATGCCAACTGACACCATGTTCTTCTACTCAACAGTGTTTGTAGAGGTTGTAAAGGTTCTAGCCAAGGCAATTAGGCAAGAAAAGAAATAAAAGCCATCCAGATTATAAACAAAGAACTAAAACAATCTCAATTTTCAAATTATATAATGTCATATATAGAAAATACAAAAACTATCAGTTAACAAACTAGTACAACAAGGTTGTAGGATAAAAGATAAATATATAAAAATCAATTGTATTATCATACCCAAGCAATGAACAATCCAAAAATGAAGTTAAATTTCCAATAGCATATAAAAGAAGAAAATATTTAGAAACAAATTTAACAAAACATAAGCAAGATTTGTTCACTGAAACCTACAAAACATTGTTGAAAGAAGACCTAAATAAATGGAAAGATGCTATGCTCATTGATCGGAAGACTTAATACTCTTAAGATGGCAAAAATGCTCAAATTGATCTGTAGAGTCAATGGAATGCCTATCTAAATCTTGCTGCCTTTTCACACAGTTTTGATAAGCTGATATTAAATTCATATAGAAATGTAAGGTATCCAGAACAGCCACCAAAAAAAGGAAAAAAAATTGAAAGAGAACAAAGTTGAAGCAGTCATACTTCCTGATTTAAAATGGTATTCCAAAACTATAGAAAGCAAGACTGTGTGGTACTGGCCTAAGGACGGATATAGAGATCAGTGGAATAGAACTGAGAGTCCAGAAATAAACATTTACATTTATAGTCAACTGATTTTCAATGAGGGTGCCAAGACATATAATAAGGAAAAAATAGTCTCTTTAACAAATGACACTGAGACAACTAGACATCCACATGCAAAAGAATGAAGTTGGACCCCTACCTTACACCACATACAAAAATTAACTCAAAATAGATCAAAGACTTAAACATATGAGCTAAAACTATAAAACTTTAAAAGAGGAAAAAAAGTAAATCTTTATGATATTGGGTTAGGAAATATTTCCTTATATATGACACCAAATTATAAGTGATAAGGAAAAACAGTCAAATTAGACTTCATCAAACTTAAAAAGAAAGTTAATTTTAAACAGCTACCCTCAAGAAAACCACAAAATGGGTTCAAATATTTGCAAATCATATATCTGATAATGAACTTGTATCCAGAATATATATATGTGTGTGTATGTGTGTGTTTGTGTGTCTGTGTCTCTATGTATGTGTGTATATGTATATATAAATAAAAAACACTATTAATACTGGGGCTGCTGGGAAGGGGAAAACAGGAGTTATTTTAATATTTGGTGGGTACAGAGTTTCAATTTTGCAAGATAAAGAGAGTTCTTGAGATTGGTTGCACAAACACTGTAAACCTACATAACACTACTGAACTGTACACTTAAAATTGTCTAAAATGGTAAATTTTATGTGTACTTTACCACAATTATAAATGTTTTGGGCTGGGCACTGTGACTCACACCTGTAAACCTAGCACTTTGGGAGGCAGAGATGGGAGGATTACTTGAGGCCTGGAGTTGGAGACCAGCCAAAGCAAGACGCGTGAGACCCCATCTCTATATCAAATTTAAAAATTAGCCCAGCACACTAGCATGTACCTGTAGTCTCAGCTACTCATAAGACTGAGGCAGGAGGATGGCTTGAGCTCAACAGCTCAAAGTAGCACTGAGTTATGATGAGGCCACCACACTCGAGCCTGAGCAACAGAGCAAGGTAGTCTCAAAAAAAAAAAGGTCTTAATTTTTAAAAAATCCTTACAACTCAACAGTAAAAAGACAAACAACAAATTGAAAAATAGGCAAAGAATCTAAATAGATCTTTTTCAAAAAATAGTATATAAATAACCTATAAGAGCCGAGCACGGTGGCTCCCTAGCCATCTAAATCCTAGCACTTTAGGAGGCAGAGGCAGGAGGATCACTTGAGGTCACAAGTTTGAGACCAGCCTGAGCAAGAATGAGACCCCATTTCTACTAAAAATAGAAAAATTAGCTGGGCATGGTGGTTTACGCCTGTAATTCCCAGCTACTCAGGAGGCTGAGACAGGAGAATCACTTGAGCCCAGGAGTCTGAGGTTGCTGTGTGCTAGGCTGACACCACAGCACTCTAGCCCAAGTGACAGAGGGAGACCCCATCTCAAAAAAATAAAAAATAATAAAATAAATAAAAATTTAAAAAATAGCCTACAAGCACATGAAAAGATGTTCAACATCATTAATTATCAGGGAAATGCAAATCAAAATAATGAGATACTATTTCACACCCACTAGGATGGCTGTAATAATAGTCATATAAGTTGGAGAGAATACGGAGAAATTGGAATCCTCATATACTGCTGTGGGAATGTAAAACTGTGCAGCCACTTTGGAAAACAATCTGAAAATTCCTCATATGGCCAAACATATGACCCAGCAATGGTACCATAAGCATAAAACCAAGAGAAATGAAAACATACACCCACATAAAAACTTGTACACAAGTATTCATACCAGCTAATATGCATAATAGCCAAAAGGTAAAAACAACCCAATGTCCATTACTGATGAACAAATTAAAAAAAAAAAATGTGGGATGGCCATACAATGAATATTATTCAGCGATAAAAACAAATGAAGAACTGATACATGCTACAACACAAGTGAACCTTGAAAACATTATGCCAAGTGAAAAAAAGCCAATCACAAACGACCACATATTGTATGATTCCATTTACATGAACTGTCCAGAACAGGCAAATCGAGAGAGAGAAAGTAGATTAGAAGTTGAAAGAGCCTGAGGGGAAAGAAAAATGGAGCGAGATTACTAATGGAATACAGAATTTCTTTTTGGGGTGAACAAAACATAAAGTTAGACAGTGAGGACAGCCAATTATGAATATACCAAAAACCTGAATTATACAAATTAAAGGGGTGAATTGGGTGAATGGTATGATATGTCTATTACATTTCAGAATGCTTCTATTTTTAAAAAAATCATCTTGAGTAAAGGCTATTGTGAGTCCCTCTGACAAAGGTTTAAAACAAACTCCAAAAAAATAAAACCTAACTCTAGGTAACTTTCTGGCTAGCAAAACAAAGCTCAATACTCCTTAAAAAAAAAAGCCAGCACTTAACATAGTAAAAATCATAATGTCCAATATCTATTCCAAAATTAACCAAGACAGCTGAAATAACCATGAGAATGTCATTAAATAAAAATAGACCCAGAAATAACATAGATGATGAAATTAAAAGAACAAAGACATTAAAACAGCTACTATACTGATAATCAAATTTTGGGGTTTTTTCCTCCTTTAAAGCCAAACATATAAGAAAAGTAGATGATAATGAAAAAGAACTGAAACTTATAAAAATGAATACAACATGTGAAATGAAAAATTTACTTGATGGGACTAATGGCAGATTAGACATTTGAGAAGGAAGAATTATTGAACATAAAGACATAGCAATGAAAACAATCCAGAGCAAATTATATTTTAAAAATTATAGCGAAAAAAAAAATAGTTTCGATGACCTGTTGGCTTATATAAAAGGGTCTGAAATAAACATAACATGAATCCCAGAAGAAAAAAAGGGAAGAAAACATAGAAAACATAACTGAAGAAATAATGGCCAAAATGTTTTCAAATTTGACCAAAATATAAACCCACGGATCCAAGAAGTTTGAGTCATCTGAAGCAGCCTAAGCACATGAAAAGAAAATACGCCAACATAAAAAATATTCATTTTCTGACAATCAGTAATAAAGAGCAAATCTTGAAGGTAGCAAGAGAAAAAAGACATTTACCTACAGAGGTAGAAGTATAATAGAGATCACACTCTTCTTGTCAGAAACTTCTTGCAAATCAGGTGACAAAAGAATATCTTTACAAAGCTCAAAAAAGAAAACTGTCACCTTAGAATTCTATAACCAGTGAAACTACTTTTCAAAAGTAAAAGCAGAATAAAGGCTTTCTCAGACTAATAAAAGCTGAGAAAATTAACAGTAAGCCTCCACTAGAAGAAATATTAAAGTCATTCAAATGGAAAGAACATGGTATGAAAATATGAATGTACACAATGAAATGAAATGTCCTAAAAATGGTAAATACATAGATCAACATAAAACACAGCATCTTCTTTATTTTTAATGCCTTTAAAGTGAATCAATCAAAAATAATAAAAATATATCATGGGATTTGTAATATATACAGAAGTAAAATCGATAATAACAAAAGAAAGGAGGGGGAATTGCAGGATAATGTTGGAAGGTTTTTATACTACATGTGAAATAATATCATTTGTTGGTAGATTACGATAAGTTAAAGATAAAGAATAATTAATAAACCAATAGCAGAAATAAAAGGAATTCTAAAAAATAAACAATCCAAATGAAAGCAGGAAAATGGAAGAATCAAAGAACAGATAAGACAAAAACAAACACACCTTTAATTACATTGAATGTAAATGATGTAAACATTCACTTAAAAAGGAGAGATTATCTGACTTATTCAAAAAGTAAAGACTGGGCCAGGCGCGGTGGCTCACGCCTGTAATCCTAGCACTCTGGGAGGCCCAGGCGGGTGGATCGCTCAAGGTCAGGAGTTCGAAACCAGCCTGAGCAAGAGCGAGACCCTGTCTCCACTATAAATAGAAAGAAATTAATTGG
>CAUYRT010047732.1:0-72185 GCA_963574885.1 Lepilemur ruficaudatus
AATAGAAAGAAATTAATTGGCCAACTAAAAATATATAGGAAAAATTAGCCGGGCATGGTGGCACATGCCTGTAGTCCCAGCTACTCGGGAGGCTGAGGCAGAAGGATTGCTTGAGCCCAGGAGTGTGAGGTTGCAGTGAGCTAGGCTGACGCCACGGCACCCTAGCTTGGGCAACAGAGTGAGACTCTGTCTCAAAAAAAAAAACACAAAAAACAGTTCTGCTTCTTGAGTTTTCCTGCTGTAGGTGGGATGAATTGTGTGGGTTGGAGCCTTCTCTACCTCGTGCACTACAGCAAAGCTGGGCCACTTCCACCTGAGAGTATAGACCCGGGAGTTCCACTTTGACCTGAGCTTGATTACTTCCGTAGGTTCACCTCCTCTACCCCCAGCATCCTGAAAGCTGTCAAGGCTCATCTGTTTTGTTCACTATTTAACAGATTCACCAAAGAACTTGATACTCCTCCTGCTTACTCCACAAAGGGAGTTCAAAGCAAGTCTTGAGCAGTCCTGGGGAGAAGAAAAGGGAACAGAGGAGTCTGGTAGTTTTTCTGCAATGCCTTGGCTATCACTTTGGCTATAATTAGTTGTTGTTCTTACAGAAATGAGAAGAAAACACTGTTGCTGGAAGCATTTGAGATTTTTTTTTTTTAAACTTGTTGAGTTGTAATGTGGTAATACTTTACGGGAATAAACTCTGGCTGACCCATTCAAAGGATATAAGCTTGAAAACATTTAGGGTTTTGATTTGTTCAAAGGAGATGTTCATGTTTTTTGAAGCACAAATTCAGTGGGAAAATAGGTTTTCTGGTGCTTACCGTGTGTAAGCGTAAGGAGCATGTCTTTCGAGTCTACTTCTCATTTCAGAAGAAGTAACTGTGTTCATAAGACCAAGTTGAAGAGGGATAGATAAAGCTATGGAAGCTTCAGAATGAAAAAGTAGAATACAAATTTTCCTTCTCCTTTCTTGTTTGGAAACCTTAAATCCCCAAACTGCTTTCCTCCCTGAATTAGCTGGCCCTCCAACCCCACCTGGCTCCACCGTTTTCCATCCTGTGTGCCACTATGTTGTGTCCTTCAGGGTCTGTCCTGGCAGAGCTTGTCTGGATCAGTCCTGTCTTCTGTGGCCATTTGAGCTGCAGGGGAAGGAGGGACTGATTGAAGATGAGCAAGAAGCATGTTTATTGATAAAGAAACACATCCCAAATGTACGAAACTATCAGGATATAACAGCACGCATGCTCCATTTTTCTTGTTTAAGAAAGTGAATGCTTATGTTTCTACATATATGTACACATAGATGGAAAGGACTGAAAAGAATGTGGGTTCGATTTCTTATGACTTGAGGTGCCTTTAACCTATTGATAACTCTTAGAAGTCCCTGAATTTTTTTTTTTTTTTTTTGAGAGAGAAGGTCTTACTCTGTCACCTGGGCTAGAGTACAATGGCACCATCATAGCCCACTGTGGCCTGGAACTCACGGACTCAAGTGATCCTCCTGCCTCAGCCTCCTGAGTAGCTGGACCACAGGCATATGCCACCACGCCCAGCTAATTATTTAGATGGTTAGGGATGGGAGAAAAAGGAAATAAAAACACTTGATTTTGGAAGAAAATAGGTGTATCGTCTATCTGCAGGAACACATGAGATTTGCAAAAGCAGCTGTAAATGAAAGGACAATGGAGGAAATGTCTGCCTATGACAGTCTGACTGGAATGAAGTCCCATTTTTCTTTGGAGTGTTGGTCTGTCACGGGCTCTGAATGCTCACCCGAGACATCACCCGTGGGGTCAAAGCTTGGGTGAAACAGACTCAAACTAGTTTCAGTAATGGCAGTGTCATAAATTGTCTACTACCAAAGTTAATTATGCATCAAGTGTCTTTCTAAAGCAGTGATAGTTACCCTGTGGCCGCTGCAGCTGACTACCTCGTAATGCTAACTCTCACACTTAGGATAAAGGAGGTCCCGCAGTCCACCTGAGTTTTTAATACTCCTTTTGTATCATCTCTTTGCTCTGTATGTGACGTTTCGAAAAGAGTAGACGGAAGTTTGTGCCTGTGGCTTGTAGATCCTTCATGTTTAGAGAGACTCAGTTTGGCTCCAGCTAAAGATACCTTGGATTAGACAATTTACAAAGAATTATAAGAATTTTTTGAAGAATTGTAGAAACTCTGTAGAACTCTAAACTCTACAGAACTTTAGAGTTTTGGTTCCTTAACAAGGAGTACAATTGATCAAAGTTTCCTGCATTGAAATTGAGATCCTAGGATGGCATTTTCATGTTCCCCACTTAGCTTGCCATATCATGGTGTGGACGTCATATTTTTTAGACTTATTGGGTTGCCCGTAGCCCAGTGCGATATGTGATTCCTGCTTTCCTACTTGGCTCCTCTTTCCATTAGTAATTAAATCTTAGTCTAACCTGTGCACATAACCAATAATATTAACTTAAAATCCTCGGACATTTTTGCTGATGGTCTTTTTGGATTCACTCTCCTCACCCCCTGCTTTTGTCTTTAGGTTTCATTTAAAATTCCTGTCTTTCATATTTTGGTAAGAGAAGACTTTAAGTGGAAATGTAATCTGAGTATTCTGTTTAATAAATGGACTCAGCATGGGCATTTTGCAGCCAGCTCTTCTGTCTGTAGTGTAAGTGAAGTACAGAGATATTATTGCAGGAGGAAGCTCGTGCAGTTGAAAGACAGCCTTGCTGGGGGCAGGGGGCAGCCAGGTGCAATCAATTTAGCACATCTCAAAGCTTCTGGATTGACTGTCTTGACCCACTGTCCCTTCAGGACTCTGATCTAAGTCCTTAGTTTGGCCAGAGTCTTTGGTTGGGTTAGTAAGCAGGACGGACTGCTGTCAAATGGAGCGTGAGCCTTGAGATTCCTCTGTAGCAGGCACACCGGGTACTGTGAAATACTCTTTAAGGCATTTCATATTTGTGTGAAGTAACAGGTCCTTCAAAAGGTGGTGCCAAGGGGGTGGGGGGTGGGGGGAAAAAAAACCAGCACATGGTGCCTGTCTTTATATTGGGGGTCTTAAACAGTTCACAGAGTTGTGGAAAAACCCTGGAAGCAGTTGGTAGCAAGACCTGTCCTTGGGCCCTGGGGCCCGCATTGCTGAGCTGTGGGATGTGTGGCAGACACTGGCCTGCCCCACTGCAATCACTCTGAGTCCCAGTGTCCTTACCTATAACATGGAAACAGCAGCAGCTGCCTAAGTGGGTTTTAAGATAAACGAGCGATGTGTGCAAACCACAAAGCATTATCGAAATCTTCAGGTTCCTAAGAGTTATGGCGCCATTTTTATTTGGCTTAAAATGTTGAACTTACAGTCTCAGCATTTAAAAAATGACCCAGGGCACGACTACATGCCTGCTGGTTTTTGTTTGAAATTGATGACATCAATTGTGTAGGCCATCCCAGGGAAAGGATTGCAAATGACCACTTTAGTAATATACAGTAATTCCAATGCGAATGTTGCGTATCGCTGGGCTCTGGGCACCCAGGCCTTGCACCCCAGGCCCTCTGACTCACACCCCTTTCCTCACACAGCCCCTGCCTATGGAACTGAAGCCTCAGCTTTACCGTCACTTCCTCAGAGAAGCCCCAGACACCCCAGCCCAGGTTTGGGCTCTGTTCGTTGACATTTGCTCTCTGTGTGCCTCCGCCATGACAGTTTCCACAACTGCAGTTTTGTGATGATTTGTTTGAATGTCTTTCTTCTAACCTGGGGAGAACACATTGTCACTTGTGCGTTGCAGTCAAATAGCATAATCTGCATCTAATCACAAGGAAACATTTTTCATTATTTTAAAGTAAGAAATTTGTTTTGTTTGTTTTTTTTTTGAGACAGAGTCTCACTCTATCGCCATGGGGAGAGTGCCATGGCATCAGCCTAGCTCACAGCAACCTCAAACTCCTGGGCTCAAGCGATTCTCCTGCCTCAGCCTCCCAAGTAGCTGGGACTATAGGCATGTGTCACCATGCCCAGCTAATTTTTTCTATGTATTTTTAGTTGGCCAATTAATTTCTTTCTATTTTTAGTAGAGACGGGGTCTCACTCTTGCTCAGGCTGGTCTCGAACTCCTGAGCTCAAATGATCCGCCTGCCTCGGCCTCCCAGAGTGCTAGGATTACAGGCGTGAGCCACCGCGCCCAGCCATAAGAAATGTTTTTTAAAGTCTGCCTTCCATGGTAGTTTGTAAGCTCAAAGTGGTAGGGACCACACCTGACTTATTCATTGTGATACCTGCAATAGGCCTGGAAAGGTGAGTGTGTATACCCTGCGTGGGGTTCAGATATATGAATGAATGAGTGGGTCACTGACTTGTGCGCACACGTACCCAGATACAAGGCCTTTTGTAAGGTAGCTGGGTAGTGTAGATGAATCCAAGACTTAGTATCTTGACCGGGTGCGGTGTCTCACACTTGTAATCTTAGCACTCTAGAAGGTCGAGGCGGGAGGATCACTTGCAGTCAGGAGTTTGAGACCAGCCAGAGCAAGAGCAAGACCGCATCTCTACTAAAAATAGAAAAATTAGCTGGCGCAGTAGTGCATGCTCATAGTCTCAGCTACTCAGGAGGCTGAGGCAGGAGGATCCTTTGAGCCCAAGAGTTTGAGGTTACAGTGAGCTAGGCTGACCCCACTGTTCCCCTCCCGGGGCAACAGAGCAAGACTCTGTCTCAAAAGAAAAATACCTTAATATCTTTATTGTTATGGAACCTCTGTTTCTCTCTATTTTTCCTTTCAATGGTTTATACTGTGGAAGTTATGGAAGTGGATGTATTATTTCTAACTTGGTCATGAGAACTGAAATTAAGTTTCCATGCTTTGTTTTCCCCATAGCTCCTACAGAAGAATGGTCAGCTGTCTACCGTCAATGGCTTAACGGAGCCAGGAGAGCTCAGCCTCCAGAAGGAAGCCCTGAATGGCCAGGAGGAAGAAGTCGTTGTCCTAGATGGTAAGCCACCCTTCCAGCCTCTGGGAAGGATACCAGGTGCTGGAGGGCAAATAGCACTTGCAACGAATCTCACCAGAGAACTCACCAGAAAATATCCTGTCATACTGCCTGGTAGTGGGTGATGTTAACAGCAAAACCAATCAGTTGGTTACAGAAGGAAGTATTTATCTGACCATTTGGGTAGACCCTATATTTAGGTCTTGAGGTTAGGTTTCCTTTTTCTTAGACATCCTTATCTGGAACTTAATAATAATAATAATTTAAAAATTATTATTGCTTTGTCCCAACTACTTGTCTGGTGTTGAATGTGAATTCTTTTTGGAAATACTAAAGTCATAGTTGCTTTAAAAGAGTATCTCTCTTCCGGTGTGGACTCTGATAAAAAAAAAAGGTATCTCTCACTGTGGAGAAAAGCCTGCTAGACTTGAACAAATTTTTCTAATAGGTGCATTGCAAGGTACATACCTCCCTCTGTCTAAACTATGATTGTTGCATTTTTATAGCTCTTGAGCCCAGAGCTCTTGGAGGGGGGGTTATTGATTGGAGAGTGACTCTTGCCACAGTATCAGTATTTGATTTTAGCCTCTACCGGGCGGGGAACCATACTTTGGGGTCAGAATGGAGCATGGTGACCAGTAAGTCTCTTGTGAAAAGTGAAAGGCTACCTGTTGAAGAAGAATCTTTTGCTCTGAGTTCTCATTTCATCATTCCATGTAATTATAAGTGAATGGATAATTAATATCCACTATCAAAGGCATATAAAATATGATGTGGCATACAGTAATTGGGCGATCATGTGCGGTATGAATAAGAGAGACAAATGAAGGGGAAAGTTCTGTGACAGGAGACTGGACTGCCTGGGTTAGATGAGATTCTTTCAACATGTGGAACCTGTTTCTCTTCTTGTTCGATGCCCCCACAGAGCTACTTCAAGCAGGGAGCTGCTTTTGAAGTTGGTGGGGATACTGATCTGCAGATAGCACCACAGGCACAATAAAAGTTAGAAATATACACAGTCTCACAGACAGAGTATTTGCATGACCTAATGTGAGAGTTTCAAATAATTTCCACCAAAATAACTGGCATGGACCCAACGCAAATTCCCAAGTCCAGTGCTTTGTCCTTCTCCTGTTAACTTTTGAATCAAATCAAGCAACAGCAATTTGTGAGCGTAGTATGGCTGTCAGTAAAGTTAAGACCAAGGCAACTTGGCAATTTTACCTAATGAATTTTGCAATTGATGAGAGCTGTTCAGAGTTCAGGTGAAATAATAACTTGATGTCGGAGGGGTGGGTGGATTAAATAGGGGAGTTGGGGGAGGTTGGATTCAGATATGACTAAATCCAACTAGCAAAAGTGAGGAGAATTGTAATTGCCAACATTTCATGTGCTTTTGCTATGGGGCCTAGAACTGTGCCTTTTGTCCCTTGTCACCTTCCATAGTTACAGTAACCTGTGAGGTAGGTAATATTGTTCCCAAGATTCAAATCTAGATCGGCAGATTCCAAAGCCGGACTTCTTAACCACTGTGCTGTTACTGCACAGGGCATGTCCAGAGGCTGGTTTGTTGGAACAATGTAGTCCCAGCAAAGAGTTTTTACTGAAGGGTGTAGAATGAAAGCCCAGAAAGGCAAACTGGGGCTGAGTGATAGGGCTCTGAAAGCAGAGTGTAGTCTAGAAAGGATTTAGTGGACAATGTAAGATCACTGAAATATGCCAGCAAGGGAGTGCCAGGGCTGGGGCGGGGCTTCTTATCTCAGTTAGCTGATATGTAGGATGGATAGAGGAGGGAGGGATGGGGCAGGGACACAGGTTAACAGATGCCTAAACTTCCGTATAATCCCAAATAGCATGGAAATCCCTTTTAATCTAGTGGCATGTTTACTGGAGGTTTATCTTCCTTTAGTACAGATGTGATTTCTTTTACATTTCAGCCACATGGGTAAGTAAGCACTGATTTTCATGGAAAGCAATCCTGTCCGCACCCTGTGTCTATTCCGTTGTGCCCAGGCTTCTGACCTTGGCCTTGGGGGTCTGAGCAAATACCAGATGCTGCATGCAGGAAGAGTGGTAATTAATACGCTTTGTCCTTCAAAGGATCCTGAAAAGGCATTGTCCTCTAGAAAAGGAGGAGCTGGATTTTCTCCTGTGTGGCCCTTGGCTTATTAGGGTCTCTAAGGCAACTTGGTAAAACTTGTTTTTGTTTTTTTCTTTCTCTATTTTGTCTGCCTGGCAGACAATAATTAATAGCCTGGCAATGTAAATACAGATGGAATCTTCATATTAAATTATTAAACAGTACTTTTTCATGCTTTGCTTTTGATATCAGTGATAGCTTATGGTTGGATTTTATGGTTATTCCCGGAAATCAGAATTCTACATGAAAATTTACTGTAATATAAGTACAGGCAGAATTGGGTATGTAAACACTTAATTGTAGGATTTGGGGGAGTCTTGGTTTATTTATTTATTTAATTAATTTATTTTTATTTATTTAAAGGGGGCTGGGGGGGCTGGCCGCCTAGCAGGCTGGGCCAAGCGCCTGGGGCCAATTTCAGATTTAAAGCTTTTGCACATTAAAACAACTTTGAGATATAACAATGAAATTCAATCTTAGTATCTGATTTTTTTTCCCCAAAACAGTTGAGGAAAATTAATTACTAAATCAAAAAACTTAACACTTATTTATTTTGATAATAGCATATTTGGTTGTGAAATAAAGTGGCTACAGAACTCATTGCCATATACAAGGAATCAGGTGATTGTCTCAGGTCAGGTCTTAACTTAATACATTTGAATTTATCGTTTACAGGGCAGTTATTTCTGTTTACTTTTGAGATTTGCCTTTCCGCAGAATGTAT
Source organism: Lepilemur ruficaudatus (assembly GCA_963574885.1). NCBI lineage: Eukaryota > Metazoa > Chordata > Mammalia > Primates > Lepilemuridae > Lepilemur > Lepilemur ruficaudatus. Next base: position 7,825 of record CAUYRT010047732.1, read on the forward strand.
ACAGCAAACATGTATATGTTGGAAAGCATGTGACAACCGTGTTTTCTCCATCCTTCACAGATCACATTTGTGTGGGTGGGCAAACAGCTGTGGTCGTCTCCTTGGCTTTTAGTCTTTGTTCACATACACTTTATACTATTTGCACACCCAGAGTTGAGGACATTTACACCTGCAGCAGGGGAGCAGCAAGCGGTTGGGTGTTCTGCCTTTGGCGTTGGCCACGGTGGGGCAACTGCTTTAAAAGTACCAGCCAGTTGACCAGATGAACCAGGCTTCGTTACCCTAATCGGAGCAGGTTAAAGCCACCGTTCCTGGTAAAACCGCTACTGTTATACTGCTTCAATCCTGGAGAATACTCCCTCACCCTCAAGGAAAATAACCCCCCAAACCCCAAAATATTGTTGCTTAAAGCAGAAATCTTTTGTCTTTCAGAGCAGTGGTCCCCAACCTTTTTGGTACCAGGGACCTGTTTCATGGAAGACAATTTTTCCATGGACCTGGGGGAGGGAGGTGGTTTCAGGATGATTCAAACGCATTACATTTATTGTGCACTTTTTTCTCTTATTATTACATTGTCACTTGCCACTCACTGATAGGGCTTTGATATGAGTCTGCAAGCAACTGATTTATTATGGTTTCTGTGCAGTCAGACCTCTTTGCTAATGATAACCTGTATTTGCAGCCGCTGCCCATCGCTGGCATCATTGCCTCAGCTCCACCTCAGGTTGTCAGGGGTTAGATTCTCACGGGGAGTGGGCAACCTAGATCCCCCGCATGCGCAGTTTACAGTAGGGTTCTGGCTCCTGTGAGAATCTGACGCCGCCACTAATCTGACAGGAGGTGGAGCTCAGGTGGTGATGTGAGCCATGGGGAGTGGCCGCAAATACAGATGAAGCTTCCTTCTCTCACCCTCTGCTCACCTCCTGCTGTGTGGCCTGGTTCCTAACAGACCAGGGACCAGTATTGGTCCTTGGCCTGGAGGTTGGGGACTGCGGTTTTACAGGGTGTATTTTTTATATTTCATAGGATTCCACTTTTCTACATCTGGATATTTCCCCCAGGTACAGTAACAAGTGTGACACTCTGGAGAATTTCCTATGGAGGATTTTCTCATCGTGCTTAATGTCGCTGTCTTTGCTTTATTAAATTTGATGCTTGAACCCGCCAGCTCCTGGCACATGGTTCCTTTGGGATATGGAAGGGTCAGAGGTTACTGCCAAGTAATCACAGCCCTCCCTGTGGATCTCGTTACCTTACAGAAAATCCCTTCTGGAGTTAGAAGTGGTTCTCCCTTACTTGGAGCATTTAATAACTTTATCTGGATTGTGGGTACCCTAAAACTTGCTCGGGTCTGTATAAAAGGTGCCCCATGCCAATACCTGTTTTTCACCAAGAGGCTGATTTCTCTACACAGAAGAAATGTTTTTATGATTTGATTCTTTTTCTGTTTCAATTTGTGATGTAATTGAGATCTTGTTAGTATTTTCTTGAAGACATGCCTGTCGCCCACATTACTGCCATCTATTTCTCCTTCATTTTTCTCTATCAGCTGTTAATATCTGGCACTTGATGTCTGTCTTTTACCCCCACCTCTGCTAAAATACAGGAATCATGAGGCAGAGATTTCTTGGTGGGGGGTGGTGGGGGTGGAGGGAGGCACGTGGGGAGGGGGATTCTGTTGTGTTCGGTGCTGAATCCTCTGAGCCGGACCGGTAGCTGGAAGATCGTAAGTGCTCAACAAATATTTGAATAAACGAATACACAGCTTTAAGTGAGAGTTCACAATATTACATTTTTAATCACATGGGTGTGGAGGATCTGTTAGTTTTTGACTTTTTATCAACTCATTTCCTGCGTGGTTAAATACCACAGCTTTATAGATTTTTATCCAAGGCTCCCTTCCCTTTGTTGCACCAGCACTAACAAAGCCAGATCCTTTTCAGACTGCACCATGCTGGGTTCTCACAGGTGCTTACTATTGGCTGTCCAGGTGTTGCCTGGAAACATGAAATCAGACCCTGACCTGCCTGTGATTAAACGAGGGTGCCTAGTAATGCCATCAAATGTGAACTCTCAGTAGACAAAGAGGGGGGGCCCTTCACACGCACTTTGGTGTTTCAAATACAGTATTGTTGCATGACATTTTCTCAAGCTGTATCCTGTTTTGTAATGTTTTCCAAACTGGAGGGAACACACACAAAACAGGCCTTGAACTTAGGTAAAAGTGCTATGGTATGCAATTTCTGGGAACTGGTTTTAATTCATTCCCCTGCTCTGCAGCAATATGTTTAGTGGGGCTGCTCTGAAATTACTTATGTCATTGACAAATTTCTGGTACATATATTCTACTGCTTTCATCCTTAAGCACAGATTTATTTTTTTACTAATCAGCAGCCAAAGATGCTTTCCTCTGAACTATATTCAAGTCTGACAGTGCAGTGAACTTTTGCTTTTCCTTCTAACTTAAAAAAAAAAAAATGGGGTGGGCAGAGGGTGAGAAAACAGGAGAGAAAGATTCCTGTTCATCCTCCCTCTCCTTTGCAAATCACTAACACACAGCTAAGATCGTTTTAATCACTGTTTTTCTGTGGGACTTTGATTTGAATGCACGTCTTTATCTCAGTGCAAGTCAATTTTCATCTGTAAAATGAGCATCTCACCCATGTCTGAAATTCTATGACTAATGTCAACATTGGTAGTTATATGGGTGCTCAAAACCAAGCAGTGGATTAGCTGTTGAAGGCATCCAAGCAACCATGGGCAGGCAGGAATCTACTTGGTAGTTTTATTATGAATTTTTGTAAAAATGCTTTTATAGTTTTTCTTTTAATCTGATCTTAACAACCATTTTCTAGATTTGAAGTTTTGCTTTAATTGAACAAAAAGTTCAAGGGAAGAATTTTGTTAAAAAATATCTCGACATAAAGTAGCTATGAAAGAATTAGGCAAATATCTTCATAAATGTGGCCACCAGGTATCTTATCTCTCTCCTGTATATGTTCTGCTGAGTTACTGGAAGGTTAGGACTATGTAATACGGATTGGCTATAGCCCAGAATGGGTAAACGATATTGGTAAATGCCGTAGCTACTTGCCGTATAGACTGTCAGTCAGTGTTAGAGATCTTGTCTCCACATCTCTGCATTTGAGGGTTTTCAAGTCCACCCTCAAATAGGGTGGATGTTTTGGTCCACTGAGGAGGAGCACAGACTAGTCAGCCTAGGTCTATCCACATAACACCCCAAGATTTAGGCCCTTGCCCTTGAAGGGACTGAGGTGGTCCCTCAGGAATGATTCTCTAATTGTGACGAAGCCACTAATGGACACATGCAATTATTTTAGCCACTTTCTTAGTCCATTTGGGCTGCTTTAACAAAGTATTGTAGACTGGGCAATTTATAAACAACAGAAATTTATTTCTCACAGTTGTGGAGGCTGGGAAATGTCCACCACCTCCATGATTGACCAACTGGAAATCCAGATCTGGGACGGAGAATCCTTAGTAGAAGGGAACCTTGAGGCTGTCTGAACCAGGTGCCTGCCCCCGGGCAAGAGGCATTTCTGCTGAAACACTTCAAGGTTTGGGGAGTTTTCTCCATAAAAGGAAGCCATTTTTTCCAGTGGAGCTAAAATATGCCTCCCTCCAACTGTTCTACTGTGTTCTCAGTGCTGCCTTCTGGAACTACACAGAATAAACTCACCTCCTTTTCCCACAGGGCAGCCCTCTATGTATTTGAAAACATTTATCATGTCTTTCCTTTAATCTTTTCTTCTCTAGGCAAAACATCTCTAGAGAAAATAACCTGTCTCACATTAAAAGAAAAACTCCAGGGCTTATATATATTTCAGATAGGAATGTGCTCGCTGGAACCTTGCCAAACATAACTGAGTTTGAATTTCAATATTCCCAATTTTTAAGTTTATTTCTCAAACTCTTTAAAACATGAGAACAACTTAGTTTGCTTTAAGCCAAGTATTATGTACTGAAAAGAATTGATTGGAAGAGATGAATAATTTTTCTTTCTTTTTTTTTTTTTTTAGCAATAGGGTCTTGTTCTGTTGCCCAGGTTGGAGTACAGTGGTGTGATCGTAGCCCACTGTAACCTCAAACTCCTGGGCTCAAGGGATCCTTCTGCCTCCTGAGTAGCTGGGTCTATAGGCACTTGCCACCATGCCCTGCTAATATTTTAAAAATTTTCTTAGAAACGAGATCTCGCTATGTTACCCGGGCTAGTCTTGAACTCCTGGCCTTAATCAGTCCTCTCTCTTTGGCCTCCCAAAGTGCTGCTATTGTAGCCGTGAGCCACCGCACATGGCCAAGATGAATAATTGATACTGAAGTATGTGACTGATTATGTAAATGAATAAACACCCCTTTATAAACTGAAGATGTTACTAATGAGCTAAAGCCAAATAGTATGAAGAAAATATCAATATGTGTTGGTATGGATTTCTAACCCTGAAATTATCAGTCACCCTTTTGATGCTTCACTCAACACAATCGTTAGCTCACAGCTTTACACAACGCAGTATCTAGAGAGTAAAGAGAATTCCCACTTTCCAAATAATTGTCAGTTGTAAATGAAGTGAAAGATTTATAGTCTCCATCCAAATAGTCTCCTAGCAGAGCCAGGGTTTGCTCCCAAGCAGCCTCCTGAAGACCCTCGGCAATTAACGTCAAGCTCTGTGGCCTCACGTGTAAGCTCAGTGTTACAGACTGAATGTTTGTGTCCCCGACAAGTTCACATATGGAAATTCTAACCCCTAAGGTGATGGTATTTGGAGGTAGAGCCTTTGGGAAGTAATTAGGTCATGAATGGGAAGGAGGACCCCCACTAAAACCCAGGCATACTAGCCTCCTGACCTGACCCCAGACTTCCAGCCTCCACAACTGTGAGAAATAAATGGTAGTTGGTTGTAAGCCACCCAGTCTACGGTATTTTATGGCAGCCCGAATGGAGTAAGACAATGAGCTTTTTACAAAAGTGCAATATTTTCCTCACGCTTGTCAAAATCTTGGCCCTAAATATTCCCCTAGTGGAGTTAATTTCAGTTCAATATGTTCAAACACATTGGGATTCCACCGGTGTCATTTTGATAGATGTATTGCCAGTGGAATCTGATGCTCTTCTGATTTTTAGTCCCTGGTGAATCTCACAAGGGAATGAGTCCTTTCGGTTTTCAGTCTTATAAAGATTTTACAAGGAGGGATATCTCTATGTTGAATCCATTTCCATTCAACATGCTGGGTTCTCATGAGCTCTTTCTAGAAACTCATGGACTTCATTGCTGGGGAATTATTTTTTTCCCCATTTCCCTTTTTCTTTGTTCTCTTTTTGGGATTACAGTTAGCCCTCGGTATCTGTAGGTTCTGTATCTGTGGATTCAGCCAACCTTGGATTGAACATGCAGGTTAAATATCCCTAATCAAAAAATCCGAAATCTAAAATGCCCCCAAATCTGAAACTTTTTGAGCATCGACAAGATGTTGAAAGGAAGTACTCGTTGGTTGTTCAACCTGCAAGCGTAATGCAAATGTGTCAAAATCGGAAAAAATTCGAAATCTGAAAAACTGTGGTCATTTAGGATGGAGGATACTCAACCTGTAATTGGGAATAAATTTCATAAAATTCCTAAAGGCAAAACTTGGCGTTTGCCTCATGCCAAGTACTATATTGAATCTGTTCGAATGGTGTGATGTGTAGACCTGGTATTAAGTTGATTACTTCCAGCACAAGATATTTCTCTTACTAGGATGCATTCCTGAGAAACTGTTGATAAAGGGGCATTCTTGCCCTTTACAGAGGAAGATTTTTTGCCCCCCCCCATGAGCCAGTTTTTACTCTGCTGAGGCCAGTATCACCCTGATTGAGAATACATGATTTAAGGTAAATGTAATAGTTAATATTCTCCTTCTCAAATATACTCAGGGGTGCTAGTGTTAACCTTTATTTGCACCTCAGAATAACACTGGTACTGGTGATATTATTCTCCCATCAGTTGAAATTCTGAGGCTTACATGCTTTGCCTTGGTCAAACAGCTAACAGAAGAGCCAGATCTAGAAGCTAGCTTTTCAGACCTTGGAATCCTTTTTTAACTATACCAGAGACAAGAGGTGCACAGAATCTTAAGATGAATAGTGGATTTGAACCACATGGCACTCAGGAAAGAATTTGATTCCTCTTCCTATGAACCTGAATATATTTGTTAGTAGGGAAAGTTTTTTCTCATTTCATTATTGTTAAAGGATCACACTTCAATCTGTTTTCAGTTTGCTAATTGAGGGTTCTAGTGATTGGAGAGTTTAAGATCATGATTTTTTTAAATCTCACATTTTTTGCTAGAAAACCAAAGACATTGCTCTAAGCTTTGCCCCTTGAGTTCAGCACTTCCTAGGCAGTACTGGAATGTTGTGGACAACCCGTGGCTGTGTGGCCAATGTGCTTGACTTCCAGTCACAGAAGTAACTGAGGTTTGTTGTAGATTTGCACAATGGAGAAAAATATTGAGACAGAAATTGCCCATAATTCTGCCACGGTTGATCTTTGTTATTTTTCTTTCTGGGCTCTTTACATGTTGTTTTTGCCACGTATTCCATTGAAAAAGTAGATATACTATGTCCATACTACTTGGGGACACGTAGGTTCCTTAAATGTTATACATTTCAAGCAGTAAACATGTATCTCGTACACAATCTAAACTTCTCATTTGTTATGTTTCATAGAAATAGAATTGCCAAGTCAAAGAAATAAATATATGTGCACTCAATAAGGGGAGAATATAATATTTATATCACTTTTATTGTTTGAATTAAGTTTTTAATGTTTATTGTCCCCTTGCTTTTTAAGTGGTTTTCAAATCCCCTCTTGGCATTTCTATTGTATCACAACAGTTCCTTTGAGGAACCATTCTTCGGATTATTTGTCTTGGATTTTGAATCGAAATGACCATATCTATACAAACATGTCCAACTCAACTGGACCATGAAATTCAATTAGCTGGTATTTGTCTGTGTTCATAGCATGGGGCAGAGACCTGAAAGTAAGCTGAGCCCAGGAGAGCCCGCCTGTCTTGTATCTCACTTGCTGATGTCATTTAGATTCAAGGTCTCCTGTTTTACTGTTATCCAGTTTGATGTAGTTTTTTTTTTTTTAACTTTAAACTGTTTTATTTGAATTCATTTGTTAGTTTTTCTTTCTTAGCTCCAGCATGCAAAGAGCTTCAAGAGGGGCAGTTTTTAATTCAACTTTAAATTGTCTTGGAGCATTTTAAAGGAATAATAATGGCATAGATTCTCCCTTAGATCTGTCCTCTTTCGGTACAAAGAAAAGAGATCCTACTGGCTTTTTGGTTTATTTTCCTCCAAGTGTAACGCCAGGTTGAAGAGAAAATGAGAGAAGAGACCAGGGAGGGTTGGGGTTGATGTGTAAGTCTATTTTTCCAGTTCCCGGATTCTCATATTTGGGTTAAATACTTAAGAGTCCTTGGAGGAAGTTAATGAACCTAATATTGATGCTAATTCTGATATATTGGCCCCTGGAAAGAAAAAGGAAAACAGTCATTTTCATTGCAGTCACTTGTCTGCTGGTTCTGGCCTCCAAGCTGCCGGCTCGCAAGGCCCCTCCGGTTCTCGTCTGGGTCCGCTTTGGGACATGTCACACTGTTGGCCGCTGCTTCCATTTTTTAAGCCTCTCCACATTTGGCTTCTGATGCTTCCTTTTCCTCGACTGCCTCTCACCTCTGCCCATTCTCAAGGTTCTTTCCCAGATGCCTCTTCCTCAGGGCTCTCGACCTTTCTTATTTCATGGACATCGCCCCATTCGGTGACCTCACAGATTCGCATTACGTCTTCTAGCCATTGGGCGCTGGATCTTCTGACTCCTTCCTCACCTTGGTCACTTCTGCTTCCATCTGTCCCATTCCCTGAGTGTCTTTCTCCCTGTCATCACTGCCCAGGTGCCTTTTCTAAATCGCAGTTCAAATTCGGTGCCACGGCCTCCTGCCTCCCAACCTCCGGTGGCTCTCTGTAGTCTTCAGAAGCAAAACTAAGTTCTTTTTTAAACAAACAAACCAGCTTTATTGAGATATAATTCACATACCATGCAGGTGACCCATTTAAGTATACGATTCAGTGGTTTTTAGTATATTTACAGAGTGGTCCAGCTAGTACCACAGTGAATCAGGAGGACATTTTTATCACCTCAGAAAGACACCCTGTCTCTGTTAGCTGCCACTCCCTGTCCTCCCACCTCCCCAGTGCTAGGTACCATTCATCTACATCATGTCTATAGGTCTGCCTCTTCTGGACATTTCATATAAATAGAATTAAAGTGCGTGCTCTTTTGTGACTAGCTTATTTTTTTTTCAACATTTATCCATGTTATAGCACAATTTCCATTGTAAAGATAGATACACCAAATTATATTTATCTCTGCATGAGGTGATAGACATTTGGGTTGCTTCCACTTTGGGCGAATATGAATAATGCTGCTATGAACATTCATGGACAAGTTTTTGTGGGGATGTATGTTCCCACTAGCAGTATATGAGGGTTCCAATTTCTCCACTCTTGTTACTGTCTTTTTTTTCTTATTATTTTTCTAACCAGACACGTTAGCTTTATAACGTTATCTTTTTGATTATAGCCATCCTAGTGGGTGTGAGGTGGTTTTGATTTGCATTTCCCTAATGGCTAATGATGTTGGACATGTTTTCATGTGCTCATTGGCAATTTGCATATTTTCTTTAGAGAAATGTTTACTCAGAATCTTTGCCCATTTTTAAATTGGATTATTTGTTAACAATGTTATAAACATGTCATTTGAAACCTTTCATAATATAATATTTCCAGTCTCATTTCCAGTTATGTCTCTGGCTTTCTCCCCTCTTGCCTCCCCTGGCCTCTGCAAGTAGGCTCTGCTCTATAAGGAACTCGCTCTTTAAAAAAATTTTTTTTATTTTTAATTATTATGGGTACATAATAGTTGTATATCTTTATAGGATATGTGTGATGTTTTGGAACTCACTCTTGATTCGATAAATGTCCTGCTGTTCATGTCTTTGCCCATGCTGTTCCCTGTGTGCGGGGTGCCTTTCTCTGTGCCCCAGGTAGGGCTGTCCCCTAGCCTTTCAGAGGACAGCCCAGGAGCTATCTCAGAAGTGATCCAAACCAGAGCATGCCCACTCCATGTCTGTGTCTGTCCACTACCCACGACTGAGCTCCCTTGAGCCAGGGACAGTATCTCATTGTATCTTTGGGTATTTAGCATAATATTAATAAATATGAAGGAAGAATTTGGTAAATATTTGTTGAATGAACCATGCAGATTTGGGAAAACACTTTTCCTATTATCCACTTATTTATGATATGGTAAACATTTTCCTATAATTTTTGCTTTGGGGGTGATGCCTTCCTCTAAAAATTTTGATTTCACAAAAACTAACAGAGACTGGAAGTGATAACAAAAGAAAGTTGCCTGCATTATCCACTGACCTGATGTCTGATCTTTACTCCTGCTTTCCCCTGACTGATGACTTTTCTTTGTAAATTCAGACACACAGAGCTTACTGAGCAGCTGTGCCACGCACCCTGTCCTTGATCACTCTTAGAGGTAGAGATCAAAGGGGAACTGTGGGCTAAGAGAGGCCACAACTTGCCACATGGTCTATTGCTTCGCCTGGTGGTTCTAACTGCCTCTTTAAGAATATCAGATAGTATCTTCACCAATGCCATAAAAAGAAAAAAATGTTTTAAGTGCCCAAATTGAACAGCAAAACCGGTTACCTTTCGAAATGTTGTTGTGGGTATTATTACATTTGTAAGTAGTGAAATTTTCTCCTTGTCCTTTTGAAAGAGAAAGCAAAGGAGCTGGTGATAACAGCTGTGCAAGGTCAGCCTCCATGGGCTGCTCATAAGCTGAGCATGGTGTTTGAGAGGTGGCACAAGATGACAGCCCTGTGCTGTCCTCTGCCTTTGGTGCTGAGAAATGATGCAGAACTGAGACCTCAGATCCCTGAAGACAGCACTGGGGAAGGAGCTCATTTAATGTAGATGACTGATGCAGCCTCCGGAGTGGTCTTTATCGCGAGCTGCACAGCCAGGACACTCCGGGGCTGGGACTGGGGGTATAATGTGTTGGGAGGACAGGAATGGCCAAGCTGCCCTGCCCCTTTAGCTCTGTAGACTGCATAGGGGCCATTAGAACGAGCAGCATTTCAGACGCACCAGACTCTCCTTGTAATTGCAGCAATTGTGAACTAAAGTTGAGACTTATCTAGGGAAGATGAAAGGTTAAGGAAGCTGCTAAGTGGCTCGGTCTGGGAATCAGCTCCCAGGCAGTATCTCACCGAGTCAGGACGAGGCCCATCACTCCCTATGACTGCCAGCCTGGGTGTTTCCCGGAATACAAGACGGAAACTAGGTCTTTGGAGAGGCTGAGGATGATTTTTGTAGCAAGGTCTGGTTGTAGCAAGGAAACGGCCCGTCACTTTCGCTCGCTCTGGGCCTGAGTGCGGTGCGCAGCGCCCCCTGGCGGCCAGAGGGGCAGCGCCGCGGGCCCTCCCCGCCCCCAGGCAGTAATGACTGAGACCTTCACGGTCTGAAGGGAAGAAAGGGCGATAGCAAAACGTTCCTTTTGTTTGCTTAGGGGCAGAGCCGGTGCTAATGGGGTCAGGCAGGCAAGGCATGAAGTGATAAATAGAAAAAGGATGAAAAGATGGAAACAAACTCAGGGGACCTACTGGACCTGCCTGGACAGAAAACTGGCATGCTAAAAAGTGTGTTAAAATTGCAAGAGCACACGGACTCATGATCACTCGTGTCTGCATAAAGGGCACATCTGAAGCTGCCACGAGAAAGAGCTGAAGGATTCTAGGGCTGCCGGGAATTCCCCAAATTTTTAGCATAGGTTCTGATTTCTGCGTTGTGTGCTTGCATGTTAGAGATGGGATAGTGTATATGTTGGGATACGGCACAGTTTGATCTAAAAGTGTAGCTAAATTACCATTATTTTTTTTAAAAAGACATACTGGTCAAGTATTTCTGCTTTTTAAAAGTTAACTGGATCAAGTGCTGAAGACAAAAAGTTCGCCTCGGTACAGCCCTTCTCAGAGAGTTCAGGGAACAGGCCTGAGAGCTGCCAGTCCTAGGGTCGGTGCCGTGTGTGTGTGTGTGTGTGTGTGTGTGTGTGTGTGTGTGTGTGTGCGCGCGCGCGCGCGTGTTTATATGCGTGTGTGTATGTGTGTGTATGTGCGTGTGTGTTTATGTGCGTGCGCGCGCATGTGTGTGTATGTGTGTGTACTGTGTATATGTGGGTACGTGGGCACTTGTGTATGTTTATATGTGTGTGCGTGTATGTGCGCGCGTGTGTATGAGTGTTTATATGTGTGCGTGTGTATATGTGGATATGTGCGTGCGTGTGTGTATGTACTGTGTATATGTGTGCATATGTGGGTACGTGCGCACGCGTGTGTATGTGTGCATGTGTATATGTGGGTGTGTTTGTGCGTGTGTATATGTGGGTATGTGCGTGTGTGTGCGTGTATGAGTGTTTATATGCGTGTGTGTGTATACGTGGGTATGTGCGTGCGCGCGTGTGTGAGAAACACACGGCGAAAACATCACATGCCGGAGGTGCCAGCAAGCGAACCGTTTTGCACCTCGCCAGCCTTGAAACCAGCTCGAGGACACACGAGGCAGTGTTAAAAGCTGAAGGGGGTTTTCCTATCCGCGCGGTGCTGATGGGATTGCTGTTCTTTCAGTAGGGTTCAAAGCTGAGCCGAAGCGAGCGGCCGCACCGGACGCTGCGGACCCCTGGGAGAGCGCCGGGCGGGGGACGTCCTCGCCGCCAGGTGGGGACACGTGACCCCCGGGGCGCTCCAAGTCCGGGAAGAGGCGCTCGCTGGGCTCCGGAGCCCCGGGCGCGGGAGGGCGGGGCCGGCTCGGGCTTGGGAGGGGGTCCCCTCCTATAATTAGCCGGGGGATGCGTCGCCGCGCGGCAGCGCCGAGGGCACCTCCACGCTGTCCCCGACCCTCCGGGGCTGGCGCGGCGCTGCGTCCTTTCTGATCCGCGGACGGCACGGGCGGGGCAGGCGGGCCCCGAGGCTTCAGCCCGCGGCCGCAGGAGGGCGAGCAGCGGCGCGCTGGTTCCCCTCCGCAGCCGCGCGGTCCGAACATGCTGGGGACCCTTACGATCGCAGGTAAGGCACGCGCCAGCGCGGGGGATGGCGGCGGATGGCGGGCGCCGCGCGGGAAAGCGCCTTCTCCGCCTAACGTGCGTTTTGCGGGGAGCGCCGGAGGTCGGCGGCTGGGCATTTATCGGCGTGCGTTCTTCCTGCGTGCGGACTTTTTGATCACAGGAGCATTATTCTCTCTGTGGCCCAGCAGAAATTCAGCAAACCCGGCGCTGCCTGTGGGAGACTTTAGATATACGTAAATAATAAATATGTATTTTATATATTTATATGTAAATATTTTTAGGGGTGGTGGAACAGCAGCCGACTGCATAGAAACATGTCAGATTGGTGTGAATTTGAACACAGGTTGTGAACGTTTAATCTCTTGTAGTCATAAACAAAATAAATACCTTTTTGAGAAAGTACAAGTGTTTAGCATTTTGACTTGCTTATTAGGAACTTTCAATAAAGGTGCATGTGGTGGTTTAGGGAACTAAAATTTTAACCCTGGTTTAAGTGGTAATTTTAATAAAGCCATAGTTACTATAAAATTGGTGGCTAAAAGGCAACACCATTTAGGCAATGCATAGTAAAAAATGTATGTTTCTTAAGCTTGCTTTCTAGGAATCTGGCCACCAGTATGAATTATAATATTTAATACCTACTTCTTAGAAATAAATTACATGCGTCAGACTTTTAGAATGCACTTACAGCTCCAGTAACTTGACATTTGATAATCTTATGCAATGGTACTGTGGCCTGACTCCTTAGAGCCTGGGTGTTTTCTCTTCCTCTCCTCCTTTACCCCCATCAAGAAAAGTAAACTCCGTTTGTTAATTTAGATTTATAAGAACAGCTCTTCTTTAAATATTTGAGATTACTGCTGCCAAGTCTACGTGTATTTTTTTAAAATCGCAATATAGAATTTCTAGGACTTAAAAATTTTCTCAATGTAAGTGCTTCTGCAAAGCTTTGCCCTCCTATGGAATTTTAAATGAATGTAGAAGTTTAGCAAAACTAAAAATATCGCTCACTTCCTATAGATTAGCTTGTTTACTTTGAGAGATTTCCTTAAAATTCCTTCCCCAAGTTGACTTGGCTAGCCTTTCTACTAATACCTAGTATGAAAATTTACATGATATGTAAAAATTATTAGTAAATAGACTGTACAAAATGAAAAATGAAAAACACAGAATCCTCCATCCCCCCCCAGATCATTAATTTTTTTGTGAATGAAATATAAAAATGCCCAACTCTGAAAAAAATCTGCCTGGGAATGTGATTTGTGGGGAATCAAAGCTGGGGTGTGGTGCTTCCAAAATCATGACTTTTTCTGAGTGATTTTTGTGTGCAATATGATTGTTATTATAGCCACTATTTAATTAGTTTATCACATGCTGAGATTCTAATGGGAAAAGAAGGTGGTCCTTAATAGCAGTAATTAAGGGTTAATAAACTTGGAGCACTTGAGGGGGGCTTTTAATGGCTGGTTCAGATAATCCCAATGGCATGATAAATGAATAAAAACACTTGGAAGGACTAATTTTTAAGGCAAAGTCAAGTAATTGGCTCTATTGCTTTCTGAATTTACTTTTCCTACAGTGTAGGTATGAAGATGTGGCAAAATTTTGCTCAAAAATTTTCCTGGTGATAAGAAAATGCACAAAAAATGTTAACTCCAAAAATTTAACGGTAAATAAACATTTTATAGTGGAAGAAATAAAAAATAAAAGGAAGTTTCAGCTGCCGTTTTTTTCCTCTGCAAGTTATCCCAGTAAGAAAGGTTTATAATTATTGTCCTTTAAAAAGATAGTCAGAATCTTAAAAAGCAAGTACTTTTAAAATTGCTAGTAAGGGTTAAATATTAAAGGTCTCTTGCGTCTTTGGCATTACTCATTTAAATAATTGTAGTCTTCTTTAGTACTATGTTATTCAAGGAGATGTGTGTTTAAATTCCATAAGTAATTAACAGGACTGACGGTACTTTTGTTGGAACTACTTAGGAACAAGTTTTTGTTTCTGAAAGTAGGGAAAAGCTGTCACTTAAACACTGAAATGAATACAGCAGATCTTTAATTATGAAATGATTAGTTACTCACATTACATACTATGCCTACGTCATACTATTGCCACGTTACATACTATGGACATTCTTTCCCCTCATATCCCATTTGCAATAACTTAGCTTGGAAATCAGAAAATAAGTGATTTGACATGATCACGATGGCCCTCCTTTCCCACCCATGAGTTAGTGGCTTGCAGCAAAAAAAAAAAAAATGCTTTTTGCATTAGGCAAGTATCTTTCCTATTTTCCCTAACTCACACACATTATTGAGATTGATAATGTATCAATACTTTGTAAACTGTAGAGTATCATTAGGACATTTTTCTTTATCTCTCAACTGGGAAAGAAATAATCCTTTAACATTCATGTTAGTTCTAGATTTCTTATAATGCGCTTCCTTATGCAAGTCATTTTTACAAGACAAAAAAAGAAAAAGTAGCCTGCACATAGCTGTTTCTAATCTGCTATAGAGGCGGATTCCTTGTCAAGAGACTTGCGAGACACGAAATTGATACCTTCACAACTGCTAGATTAATAACTACCGCTTACTGAGTGCCGACGCTGTCAGGTGCTGCTCAGCACTTTGTGAACGTTACCATTTATTCCTCACAGTAATCCTGCAGAAAGTGGTTGCTTAACACCCTTTTTATCTTGAAGATAAGTTTCTTATGGTTTGGTAAATTACCGAAGTTTTCACAGCGAGTAAGAGCATAACTATGGAGTACCTTGTAAAAGACCCTTCTGGTCGTGTAGAAGATGCTAATGTTTGTTTAGTGATGCTCACATTTTTACATGCCTGCCCAAATATTTAAGGGATCATGAAACATCACTATGAAGACCAGGGGCAATGATGATGTCACCTCTACGCTCCTGTTCAGGATTTTCCTTCTCTGAGTTGGAATCCCAGTTAACTGTCTCTGCTTGGAGGTTTTGTGGTCATTGAGCTTTAGAACAGGGGGAGTTGGGTGTGTAGGATATAAGGGATGGATTTAGAATGCAGAGAATTCCTGGAAAAATTCCAGGACAATGCTACAAATCTTGAGGGAAAGTTAACTAGTTCCAGATGTCACCATAAGCCGTCCTGTTGTGCCTGGGGATGGAGAGCACTGGTTATACTAAACCTAAAAAAAGAATGTGTAGTTTTTGCAATATTGCACTTCTTTTTCTCAGCCAAAACTGATGGTTGTATCACCGAAACACGATGGCGAAGTTTTGTATAAAAAACATTACAATTTTGTAATATGTTATACAACATAGTCCTTTGAGGTTTTTTTTTTTTCTTTTAAGCCTGTAAAGTAAAAGAAAACAAATTAGACTTTTTTCTCTTAATCTGTAAGCATTTGGAAGAGTGAGAAAAGAAAGACGATCTGATCGTGCAGCTTTGGAACACAGTGATTGCTGTTGGTATGTGGAGCCTGGGGGCGGGGCATCGGGTGGGGGGCAGGGTCCACCACCTTAGCTTTGCCCCTGTTAGGATCCTGGCACCTTTGAAACTTTGCAGGCAGGAACTTTGGGTATTTTCCCAAGGAAAACGTATATTTGCATATACACATTATAGATCTCTTGTGATTGATTTTATACATTGAGATTAACAGAATATTTATCAGGAGTGAAACATAGATTAGTAGGAAGATAACACTTCAACAATTCTCAGCCGAAGTGGGATTTCTGTACACGAAATGATTTCACGTTTTGGTTTCTTACTATCACTAAAGATACAACTTTTCATATATTTTCACATTTATTTGACTTTGTTAATATTCCATAGGGCTTTTTTTTTTAAACTTGCAAGGTTTTGTTATGACAGAGCTGTTTAAAACATTAAAAAACACACAGATTGTTATTTAGGATGTGGTTTTTTTTTTAATAATGTAGTAACTGAAGATAGTTTATACTCTTCAAAATATGGTGAGAGGTGTTCACTCCAAGAAGTATGTTTTTTCATTTTGCTTTCCACATTAACTATTCAAGGATACCTTTCATTCGTCTTAGAAAAACATAAAACAAAAAGCTTACACAGGCTTTGTCATTCCTTCCTGAACGCTGCGGCACCAGCGGCTTTGTCCGTGTCCAGCCTTTGTCCTTATTGCGTCTTGTATACTGCATGTCCATGCTAAGGATCCCTCCTTCTAGGGTGTATTGAGAAAATTAAGTGAATGCAAGCTCTTCCTATAGAAGTTTAAAACTATCTTTTCTTTTCCAATTAATGTTTTCAACATATTGGCACGCTCTCATGCAAGCACGTGATTCGTGTTTCCATCCAGAAAAAAAGGGAGTAGAAGAAACACTTGGTTTCTGTAGTAATGTTCTTTTGAGAAGCAAGATGCACATCATGTTGCTTTCATTAATGGTTGATGTGGAAAAACCTGTCGACACGAGACGTGCACTGCCAAGACTGTGTTTAGGGTGGTGTAGATGAGGGTGTGGGCTGCAGGGAGGATTGTGGTCTTTTCCTGCCCTTGTGTCTCTAGAGCGGGAGAAGCCCAGTGACTAGCTGGACAGTATGAAGATAGAAGTGCCTGCCAGTTTGGTCTCCAGGGGCCTCTCCAGTGGACACACTGACCATCCCCTTTCTAACACTCTGGCCGTCTTTGATAACCTGGTGAGAGATCATGGAGTTGTTTCTAGCTGAACCTCACTCGGTATCAGTGAATGCATAAATTAATAAATGAGCACTGTGTTTGGACTTTGTGGATGTTTGAGAGACCTGTTGGGTTTGTAGTGATGTTTTCTTAAAAATGGTGTGTAATTCAGGTGCACATGAGTAATAATTATACATTTTGTGAGAAAGGCCCTCGCTAAAATCAGTTGTTTCTGAGGAAGGAGTTTTTGGGCACCTAGAAAGTGCACTCCCAACTCAGTGATGCTTCCTGGATCAATTTTTGATTTTCCTTTTCCTAGCCAATCGGACAAATCTAAGGCAGATAAAAATTATCATTCATGTGTCAAAGATGATAGCAGAGGAGGTTTTGAAGTCGTAGATTAAAAGTCAGCTTACTACTGGAAGGTCACGATGATGAAGCGTAGTGGTGAATGGATTCCACTCTGCCAAGTCTGATCAGGTGAGGACTCCGCCCTCTTTCCTGGAAGCCTTCTCTGTTATTTTTGGAGGCCTCTTGTCAATCACCAGTTACTCCCTGCCAGTTTGATCCTCTCCTCCCTGCCGCCCCCACATCTTTCAGGCTGCTTTTTAAAATGCATTTAACAGCCTCTTTGCTCAGTGAACTATAATCTGTAACTCATTCAGAACCAGCTTGCAGGGAGCAAGTAAAAATCTCCTTTAAAGGTTTGTGCTAACCACAAACTAGGTAGAAATGGTGATGGTCTCCTCTGGCGATCACCACCTCCAGCCAGAGCCGGGGACGTGAGTGATTTTGGTGGACTGTGTGCAGTGGGCTGGGTGAAGCAAACCAAGTGAGGAAGAGGAGGTGAGGAAGGGGAGGTCGACACAGGGAGAAGGGCTTGGCCACGTTTGACCCAAACTTGGTCCAAAACGGGGTAGAGGACCTGCATCTTTACATGGCGCAAATGAAGAAAAAGAAAAGATGGGGGACTAACTTGAGATGCTTGTGTCCCTTTCCTCCCCCTGAAATGTTGATGTTGGAAGCCAAGTCAAAATAGGTGAAATGGGACATTTAACTCTAGAATTTGAAAGTGCACCTCAATTTTCTGTATTGGTGGATTCCTGCAGTGTCTTCTGGTGCTGAAGATCAGATCAGGAGCCTTCGAGTTCAGCAGAAACTAGAAAGCTGTTCAGTACTGCCCTCTTCTGTTCAAATGCTCGTTCAGGCATTTGGACGCTGATTGTATCCATGTGAACGTGACCAAGCGTGACAGTGAAGGTCTGGACCAACACATATTGTCTAATAGGGGGATATAAAAATAAAATGTATGGCCTTTGTGTCATAGTTTTGAAGACTTTTGAATAACTTATTTAGAAAAAAAACCCCACACATATTAACAGTGATTATCTCTGGACGTTGTTTTTATTCTGTTGTTTTTTGGTGAGATAGAGTCTTATCTGTCACCAGGCTGGAGTGCAGTGGCATGATCGCAGCTCACTGTAACCTCCAACTCCCAGGCTGAAGCGATCCTCCTGCCTCAGCTTCCCGAGCAGCTGGGACTACAAGGCGTGTGCCATCACACCTGGCTAATTTTTAAATGTTTTTGTGGAGAAAACATTTTCTCACTATGTTGCCAAGGCTGGTCTGGAACTCCTGAGCTCAAGAGATCCTCCTGTCTTGGCTTCCCAAAGTGCTGGGATTACAGGCATGAGCCACTGCACACAGCCTGGACATTACATTGTCTTTATGGAAATTTCCCCCAATTTCTGTATTTTAAAGTCTTCTACAATTTATATAAATTGCTTTTAGAATTGGCAAAATGTAATTAACTAAAAATGAGTTGTTCTATTCTGAAGAAAACAATGAAACAAAAAAAAGCTATTAGAGTTTTTATTATTATTATTATTATTTCTATAATATATAATCTACTATGATACTTCTGGTGTACTGGTGGTGAGTTATGTCATAGGTGAGGACACTCAGATTTTAGGAAACTTGCCCAAAAGCCTAGTGCAAGTAAGTTGTATAGCTACTTTAAACACCAATTAAATTTAAACACCAATCTGTCTCCACAACTTCTGCTCTTTAATCAGCTTCCCCTCTACCTGAATTCTCTCTTTTGGAGGGGAAAGGTGAGCAATTTTTCTATTATTTAATACATAGGTAAAATTTACATTATGGTATATAATGTGAGGCAAAGATCTAATGTCCTCCTCTGAAATCAGGCAGGGTAAATCATCACTCTCCATTTTGTTGTTTTCTATATTTTTATTAGTTATCTGCATCTTTAAGTGCATTTTCCTGAGTGATTTTTTTTAAAAACAAATTTACGGAAAATTGCAAAAATAAAAATTGTATAGGCAACACACATATACCCTTTATCCAGATTCACCTATTATTAACATTGTACCTCATTTGCTTTATTATTTACTCTTTCTATGTTGGAAAACAAACACCGACACACAGGTTTCTATTGTCTTACGTAGGCTAAGCATGGGATGTAAAATTTTCTGAAGCATTTGAGGGTAAGTTATACACATCATGGTCCTTTATCCCTAAATACGTCAGTGTGTGTTTCCTAAGAATGAAGATACTCCCTTTCCTAACCATAGGGCAGTTATTGACAGTTACTGAAATCACTCATTTACATTACTACAATACTTTCATATAATCTGCCTTCCATATTCCAATTTTGTCAGTTAACCTAACAATATCCTTCTTAGCATTCTCCCCTGCGTTACAAGATTCACCCAGGGCAGGGATTGTGTGGTGTCATGTCCCTTCAGCTTCTTTTAATCTGGAACATTTCTGTAGCCTTTGTCTTTGAGACACTGATATTTTCAAAGCGTATAGCTCTCCTCGCCCCATTTCCACCCTCTTCTTTATTTTGTGTTTGTGTCCTCCTGACTCAATTTAGGTTACTCATTCTTAGCCAGAGTGCTGCAGAG
Organism: Lepilemur ruficaudatus; assembly: GCA_963574885.1. Taxonomy (NCBI): domain Eukaryota; kingdom Metazoa; phylum Chordata; class Mammalia; order Primates; family Lepilemuridae; genus Lepilemur; species Lepilemur ruficaudatus. The sequence continues at coordinate 27,576 of CAUYRT010047732.1, forward strand.
GTGACGCCGTGTCTTTCTCAGGGTATTGCACACGATGCCAATCTGTCCCTTATAGGTTGATGTTAAGGTGGTTGTCCGATTTATCCATTGGAGAATTAGGTTCCCCACTCTTTCAACTCATAAACATGTAAATATCCTACCCCCTCCAAGCACCTACTGATTCTTGCTTTATCTAGTCTTTACCTTGATAATTGCAAAGTGATGGTTAGGTGATAGTTTCAACCACCGACTGTGAGTCAGTCCCAGACTGTGAGCGGGTGGGTAGGATGTATGTATTCTTAACTTTTTTTTTTTAAAGCATTACTGTAATAAATAAACTCTGCTTTTCATATTGAAATAGAATTTAAATCGCTGTCCACATTAGACATACAACAATTTTTCCATCTAAGTGTGGGAGATGACACGTTGAAACACGTGTTCTTGTATTAAGTGGTACTCAATGAATTATAAACAGTTGTAATGATGTATGGAAAATAAGAATGTTTATATTTTGAAAGTATGTGGAATTGACTTTCAAAAAGACAGACTTTGTGTCTTGTTCCTTTTTAGTGCATTGACTCTAAGTGCTTCCCAGTGAGCCTTTGGCCCTCCAGAGATGCCACACACCTGCTAAATGACACTGGCCAAGTCATATGACCATTTTTAGAGCAGTTTTAGGTTCACAGCAAAATTGAGCAGAAGGCACTGAGATTTCTCATCTACCCCTGCACTCACGTATGCACAGCCTCCCTCGTTGTCTACGCCCAGCCACCACCAGGAGTACCTTTGCTACAGCTGATGAACCCACATCGACACATCACTATCGTACAGAGTCCACAGGTCACATTAGGACTCACTCTTGGTGGTGTAGTTCTGTGGGTTTGGACAAGTACATGATGACATGTGTCTACCGTTATGGTATCATACAGAGTAATTTCATTGCCCTAAAAATCCTCTGTGCACCTCCTATTCATCCCTACCTCTGCCCAACCCCTGGTGACCACTGACCTTTTTACTGTCTCCTTAGTTTTTTGCCTTTTTAAAAATGATATCATATAGTTGGAATCATACAGTATGCAGCCTTTTCGAGTTGGCTTCTTTCACTTAGTGATACGCATTTAAGTTCCCTCCATGTCTTTTCATGGCTTGGTAGCTCATTTCTTTTCAGCTCTGAATAATATTCCGTTGTCTGCATGTACCGCAGTTTATCCACTCACCCACTGAAGATGAAGGACATCTTGGTTGCTTCCAGGTTTTAGCAGTTAGGAATAAAACCGCGCTAAACCTCCATGTACAGTTTTTTGTGTGTGTGGACGTCAGTTTTCAGTTCATTTAGGTGAATGCCAAGGAGCGTGATTGCCGGATCCTATGGTACGAATATGATTAGTATTGAAAGAAGCCGCCAAACTGTCCTCCGAAGTGGTTGTACCATTTCACATCCTCACCTGTGACAGTTTTTGAAGTTAGTGTATATTCCCCTGTAAACCAGGCAGGGACCCCGTGAGCTCTTCCTTCAAGCTGTAGGGCTCTGTGACTGTGCAAGCTTTCGTTGCCTCGCGTCCCCAGTTCTTGTCTTAGTACTCAAGAACTTGAGGCTCTTAGGGCTGCGCCCAGCGCGGTTGCAGAGCCTGCCGCTTGCGGGGAGGTACGGGCTCCTGCACCGGGCGGCAGTTAGGCGGTCGCGTGGCCAGGGTGGTCTTGGGCGTCCAGTGCGCCTGGCCTTGAAGAGCCCCCGCGGCTTCCCGGTCCTCTGTGACGCGCGCGGCGGCCTCCAGGGGGCGTCCTCGTCGGCAGCACGCCCGGCGCCCGGCCGCAGTCTGCGTCCCGCGATGGGGCAGCCGCGAGGGCCGGGCCGGGCTGCGCGGGCCTCTGTCGGGCTGCCCCTGCCGGCCGGCGGCGCGCGCCATGCCCTGGTGGAGCAACCTGTGCTGTGAGTAGGGCGCCCCCCAGCGGCCGTCCGCCCCGGGGGCCCCGGCGGGCGCGGGAGCCCAAAACCAACCGAGTGCCTTATAGTGGCGGCCGGAGATGGGCGTGTGGGTTTCCCAGCCGCGGGGAGCGGTCAGGAAGGCGGGCGCCCATTGCATCCGGCCCAGGGCTGCAGAACTGCCCGTGCACCCGCTCTTGTCCTGTGCACCGTGTGCCCAAACCCTCCACTCTCACAGCCTTATTCTAACCGGGGATGAGATGGAAACAGATTTTAACACACCTGCAGCCCAAGGGATGCCCCAGGGCGGGCTTCACTTGTGCCAGGCAGAGGACACGGCCCAAAGGTGGGTGGGGTGGGGTAGAACAGGGATGGCTGTGGGCTGCAGTCACCTGGCCAGATGTGCGGGAGGGGAGGCTTCAGTAAATCACTAGGACTTAACGAAGGCTGGAAAGTTGCCTTCACTAGGGGGCCTGGAGTTTAGTAAAGCGTGGGATGCGGAACCGGATGGAACAGGCCTGGCTGCTTGGGCTGCCACATGGGGAATGTGTCCCCAAGTAGCAGGATGCGCGGGACCGAGAAGGAGCATCTAGGCTTCCGCGCAGGTTCCAAGCCCAGTGGGTGGCCACGTGATGATGGCACGCGGCTTGGGGGCTGGACGCAACCTCCAACGTGCAGGTGCGCGAGATCTAACGGTCTGGCTGGCCAGGCCAGGTAGCTCAGAAGACCATCCTCTAGGCCCCGGAGCCATTAGGATGTCTGACGGCTTGGTGACGTGAAAGAAGCCTGCGTTTTAGGAAACAGGCCCTCCCTGTGAGATCTGTGCAGATCGCCCTTGGCGCAGAAGGCAAGTGGAGGCTGAAATGAGGACTTAGCTTGGTGTGCCCAGGCCAGAAAATTGTTCTGACAAGAGTAGCTCTTAGGATTACCAAGGTGAAAAGAGACTACAGAGCAGTTGGCCAGTTCCAATTTTAAAATTTCCTATATGATTTTTTTATGCGTTCAGCTTATATATCACTTACTCTATGTAAAAAGAACATCCGAATATCACTAAGCTATACTAAACTATCAATATCTTTGTTGTTCTGCCTGTTGGCAGCTGTCCATCATCTTTATCTCCCTACTTTTGATTGTAAACATTCTAATCCTCCCCGAATTAAACGGAAAAAAGTGTTTCAAATGGAAACAGATTTAGGAGCATGGAGGGAAAACAGGGAAAATGGCGTGTGTGACACCTGCGTCCTCCCACTTTGTTAGCAAAATGTCTCTGCATTTTTTGATTCCAGAGAGGTTGATGAGTGTTTTTATCACATGCTTGCTGACAGGATATTTCATTTATATTTGTACTCAGTGAAACCATACCAGGATAGAGTTTGTTACAGGAGTTTGACTTTTTTCTCTACTATATTTCCAATGGTGGTATCCAACTTCTTAAAAAGAAGGTTACATCTCTTGTGTTGCATCAGAAGTGTTTGCAGAAAGTTCTCTTGTGAGTGTGCTTTTGTAATTGGGAAAAATTTTAAGAAATAGTTCATGGAAATGGGCTTAATTTAAAGAAATCTTTAGATTTAATAAGCAACTTCATTATAGTGTTGGTTTATAATAGGAACAAATGGAAACCTAAAGCATTTTCTTCTTATTTCAGAAGATTGTACATGCTTTTTAAAAATAATGAGTATATATAAGATCTAAAATGTAGAAAAAGGTTAAAGATACTCTGGGCAGCTTAATCATAGATGTCGGAATTTTTTTTCTCTTTGAATTTTGCCTCAGTGTTTAAAGTGGGTAGTAATTTTTCTTTATTGTTTATAAAGTCTAAAATTGGTCACAAATGTGTATTTTATAATTTTTTTTAAAAAGAAAAGAAAATACTTTAAGAAATGTGCTTTAGATCAAAATAATGAGATTCTCAGTTTTTCTTTAAACTTTTTTCTCTATCTGAAATGCTCAAGTCTCAGGGTTTTTTTGTTTCCTTTTGTTTTTAATGCTACTTCAGATGCTGATATCAGAATAAATGAACATTCACTCACTACCAAAGCTGTTACAGAAAAAGACAGAGTCTATGACATTGTCACCAAAGCAAAGGCCCTTCCTGACTCTCTGAAGAATGAAAGACTTAGTTGTCTACAGATTTCATTCATGAATATTCAAAAATCTAGTAGTATTTGAATAGAAAAAGTAAGAGGAAAAAAAAGAACTTCAGGTTAATATTCAACATGACAGAGTATAAGGCACAGGGAGATAGGACTTTGCATGCCTGGTCCTGCCTTGGGCATATTTTCACTTAACTTTCTGGGCTTCTGTTTTAAAATAAAACTTCATAAATAGTACATTGGAAGTTTGTATACATAGATTTATAACATTTCACATGGATTTGTAATATTTCATCAGTATGAAAATAAAATTTTTTCATGGAGTAATAAGATTAATATAAACTGAAGGAATTTATGGATTTGGAGAAGCATATTTTTTCTGTATTTCCAAGTATTTCTATATTTCAAATATTTATTACTGTGTTCTAAGTATTAGTAGGTACTGGTTACAATTATTAACCTTCAATTTGTGCTGAGAACATTAAGTATATTTTTACAGTTTTCATTAAGACCTTTTGGTGTCAGTTTTAATTGAACTTTTTGTTTATTACAGAAAGCAGTATATGTCTTATATAGAAAATTAGAAAATTCAGATAAACAAAACTAAAATATATCACATCTTCACCCCACAGAAATCATATATGAAGGGTGTGTGTGTGTGTGTGTGTGTGTGTGTGTGTTATTAATCCAAAAGGTCATTGTGTATCTTATTTGGTAACTGGCTTTCTTCAGTTAAAATCTCTGCCCTTTATTTCAGTAAAAATTCATCTCATCTAATCCCAGACCATACTCAAACTTTCCCAAGAAGACCCAGAAATGTCCTGTAGCTGGTGTGCCCTAACGAATATCCAATTCAGGACCATGTTGGCCACCTCTCCCCTTTCCCCTATTAAATCATGCTTTTTATACTTAATGATTTTTAAAATTTTAAACCTACAGAAAAATATAATGAACACCTACATACACTCGACCTAATTCACCAGTTATGAATATTTTACCACATTCTTCTTCTCCTTCTTCTCCTTGAACTATTTGAAAGTTACTTGCAGACAGTGCTTTTGTGTTTTGTTTGATTTTTGTCCTTTATGACATTGACATTTGAGACCAGGCTAGTTGTTTTGCAGAATGTCCTTCATTGTGGATTTGTGCGATTTTTGTCAGGAATACCATGTAGGTGATGTATTGTCCTCAGGGTCTCATGTCAGTAAGCACGATGACATTTGTCCCATTACTGAGGATGTTAACTTTGATCACTTGGCTCTGATGGTACTTGCCAGATTTCTTCATTGTCAAGGTACTTTTTTGGGAAATTAAGTAATTTGTGTGTTGATACTCTAGAAGTGTATGTTTCCTGGTAAGTGTTCATCCAGTGGTTTTAGTGTTTCATGATCCTTGACTGAATGAGCTATTACAATGGTGTTTGTAAATTGTGATTTTCTAAATCTAAAATTCTAAAGAGAATGACTTTAAGGATCAAAGTGGAAATTATATCTATGTTTATTGACATTTTTTCATAAACAAGTGCTCCCTGATTACCTTCTTTTAGTATCACTCTCAATTCATGGATTCTTTGTTTTATTCAATGTGTTGTAACCAATTAATGTTGTCATTTCTTATACTTCAAAGTTTGGCCAATATGAGTCCTTCAAGTTGGCTCTTGTGTCCTTCTGTTATGGCTCTATCAGCTTCTGAGCACCTCCTTTCTGTCAAAACAAAATGTTTCTCGTACTTTCTGTGACCCAGCCTGGAATTTCTCGAAGGAGCTCCAGTCCCTTCTTGGGGCCTGTTGAGATCAGTCTAGTTATCACATAGAATGTCCCCTCCTTTAGATGTGTGTAGATACTTGTTTGTGTTGTTATTTAGCTTATTCTCGTAACCCTATATTTCTTATAAAGTGGAAGTTTGCTTAAAACTTGATTCTAGTTTAAAATCATGAGTGTGATGTGTGATGACATTTTACATTGCAACAGAAGATACACTGGTTGACCCACCCTTAGGGATGCTATAGCTACTTACTTAGTGTAATTTTTTTTTTTTTTTTGGTAACTAATTTTTTGATAGTTGAGTTCGTTAACTTTCCCTTTAACAGGGAACAGAAAGAACAGAGTAGTACCTTTGAGTCTGAATTTTTATTTATTTTATTTAATTAATTTATTTTTGTGTGTGTGACAGGGTCTCACTCTGTTGCCTGGGCAGGAGTGCAGTAGTGTCATTATAGCTCACTGCAGCCTTGAACTCCTGGGCTCAAGTGATCCTCCTGTCTCAACCTCCCAAGTAGCTGGGACTACAGGCATGTGCCACCATGCTGGGCTAATTTTTAAATGGCCTTGTGGAGTCAAGGTCAGGGTCTTGCAGTGCTGCTCAGGCTAGTCTCCAACTCCTAGCCTCAAGCAACCCTCCTGCCTTCGCCTCCCAAAGTGCAGGGGTTATAGGCGTGAGCCACTGCCACTGAATTTTTAAAGGTCATTTGAAAGAAATAGACATTGCCTAATCTATTAAGATTTACAAATAACCTGTAAGACCCTTAGCTTGGAATGGCCTGACATTAAAGTATTAATTGGTCATGTTTTATAAATATTTAATTTTCTTGAATTGTAATCATTTTTTCCCCTTCTTCTCTCCTCCCCTCCATTGAATAGTCGGACAGAGAGACGCTGAAGATGTGACAGACAGAGAGCCCAATAAAGAGATGGCTGCTAACTCGGCGGTGGTCCCTGACATCACAAGTGACAGGCAGGAGGAGATGCCTGAAATAATTGAGCAGGTTCCTTCTTCAGAAAGCAATTTAGAAGAGTTAACACAACCCACTGAGTCCCAGGCTAATGATGTTGGATTTAAGAAGGTGTTTAAGTTTGTGGGCCTTAAATTCACTGTGAAAAAGGATAAGAGCGAGAAGTCCGACACTGTCCAACTGCTCACCGTCAAGAAAGAGGAAGGCGAGGGAGCGGCAGGGGCAGGGGACCACCCGGAGCCCAGCCAGGAGGCGTGGGAGGCCACCCCCAAAGAGAGCGAACTCCAGCAGTCCACAGAGAAAGCCGAAGAGGCCCTCCAGCACGAGCAAAGCCCCGCAGAAATTCCTCTTCAGGCCGAATCTGCTCAAGCAGCAGCGGAGGGCAAAGATGAGGGAGAAGACAAACAGGAAAAAGAGCCCAGCAAGTCTCCAGAGTCCCCAACCAGCCCGGTGACCAGCGAAACAGCTTCGCCCTTCAAGAAATTCTTCACTCAAGGTTGGGCCGGCTGGCGGAAGAAGACCAGTTTCAGGAAGCCAAAGGAGGATGAGCTGGAGGCTTCAGAGAAGAAAAAGGAACCAGAGCCGGAAAAAGCAGACACAGAGGACAAAGAAAAGGCAGAAGACAGCTCCGGGAAGCCGACCGAGTGTGACCAGCCGCTGCCACAGGAGCCCATGGACAGTGTCCAGGAGGCCAGGTTGTCCGCCGAGTATGAGACAGTAGAGCTGCCCTCGGAAGACCAAGTCTTGCAGGCGTCTCCTGAAGAGAAGCTGGCTCCATTAGCGACAGAAGTCTTTGATGACAAAGTAGAAGTCCATCAGGAAGTGGTCGCAGACGTCCACGTCAGCACTGCGGAGGCAGCGGAGGAGCAGAAAGCTGAGGTAGAAGAAACGGTAGCATCTTTGCCGCCTGAAAAATTAGTTGAAACGGATGTCGAACCTCAGGAAGCGGAACCTGCCAAGGACCTGGGAAAGACCAAAGAAGCCTGTGCCCCTGGCGAGGACCACGCCCAGGGATCTGAACTAAGTCCAGACGACGGAGTGTTGCCCAGACCCCCTGAAGGCATCGTGAGTGAGGTGGAAATGCTGTCCTCCCAAGAGAGAATGAAGGTGCAGGGAAGTCCACTGAAGAAACTTTTTACCAGCACTGGCTTAAAAAAGCTTTCTGGAAAGAAACAGAAAGGGAAAAGAGGAGCAGGAGGAGGAGATGAAGAGTCGGGGGAACACGGTCAACTTCCAGTAGATTCCCCAGATAGCAACGACGAGCAGAAGGGCGAGAGCTCCGCTTCCTCCCCCGAGGAACCCGAGGAGATCACGTGCCTGGAGAAGGGGATCGCGGATGCGCACCAGGATGGGGAAGTCGAGGAAGGAACCACTTCTGATGGTGAAAAAAAGAGAGAGGGTGTTACTCCCTGGGCGTCTTTCAAAAAGATGGTGACGCCCAAGAAACGTGTCAGAAGGCCTTCCGAAGGCGACAAAGAAGATGAACTTGACAAGGTGAAGAGTGCCACCTTGTCTTCCACGGAGAGCGCAGCCTCTGAAATGCAGGAAGAAGTAAAAGGAAGCACGGAAGAGCCAAAGCCGGAAGAACCAAAGCGCAAGGTGGACACGTCGGTATCTTGGGAAGCTTTAATTTGCGTGGGGTCATCCAAGAAAAGGGCAAGAAAAGCATCGTCTTCTGACGAGGAAGGAGCACCGAAGACGGTGGGAGGAGACAGCCAGAAAGCAGACGAGGCCGGGAAAGACAAAGAGACAGGGGCGGACGCTGTGCTTGCTGGTTCCCAAGAACACGATCCAGCGCGCGGAAGTTCGTCCCCAGAGCAGGCCGGAAGCGCTTCGGAAGGGGAGGGCGTTTCCACCTGGGAGTCATTCAAAAGATTAGTCACCGCAAGAAAAAAATCAAAGTCAAGACTGGATGAGAAAAATGAAGACTCTGCGGCTGGGACTGGTGTAGAACATTCAGCTTCAGACGCTGAAGCTGGGAAAGAAGAATCCTGGGTTTCAATTAAGAAGTTCATCCCTGGACGAAGGAAGAAAAGGCCAGACGGGAAACAAGAACAAGCCGCAACTGAAGACACGGGGCCAGCAGAGGTCAATGAAGATGATGCCGACGTCCCAGCCGTAGTACCCCTGTCTGAGTACGATGCTGTAGAAAGGGAGAAAATGGAAGCACAGCAAGCCCAAAAAAGTGCGGAGAAGCCTGAGCAGATGGCAGGTGTTTGTGTGTCTGAGGAGCTCAGTAAGACTCTGGTCCACACAGTGGCCGTGGCTGTGGTTGACGGGACAAGGGCAGTTGCCAGTGTTGAAGAGAGGTCTCCTTCTTGGATCTCTGCTTCAGTGACAGAACCTCTAGAACAAGCAGGAGAAGATGAAGCCACATCATTAGCTAGCGAGGTATCTGAGAGAGAAGTGATTGTAGAAGAAACCCCCACGGTTACCAAACCTGTGCCAGAGAGCAGAGACACCTGTGGCGACACGGTCATCAGTGAGGTGCAGTTAACTTCTGAAGATGTGACAGCTGCAGAAACGACAGAGGCATTTTGTGCTGAAGAAGCAACCGAAGCATCTGGTGCTGAAGAGACCACAGAAATGGTGTCAGCAGTTTCCCAGTTAACTGACTCCCCAGACACTACAGAGGAAGCGACACCGGTGCAGGAGGTGGAAGGTGGCGTGCTAGACGTAGAAGAGCAAGAGAGGCGGACTCAAGAGGTCCTGCAGGCGGTTGCTGAAAAAATGAAAGAGGAGTCCCAGCTGCGTGGCACCAGTGGGCCGGAAGACACAATTCAGGTGATGCAGAAAGTAGAATCAGAGCCACCAGAGAAGCTTGAAGAAGCAGAAGAGGGTCCAAAGAGAGAGACGGATGGAGTGTTGCAAGTACACGTACAGCAGACTAAAACTGAGCATTTTACGCAGGGGAAGGTACTGGTACAAGCCACCCCAGAAAGCTTTGAAGAAGCTCCCCAAGTCACAGAGAGTGTAGGGTCCAGTGAGCTTGTAACCACTTGTCAAGCTGAAACCTTAGCTGGGGTCAAATCACAGGAGATCCCAGTGGAACAGGCCGTCCCCCCTGACTCAGTTGAAACCCAGTCAGACAGTGAGACCAATGGAAGCACCCCTGTAGCAGACGTTGAAGGTCTAGATACAGTACAGCAAGACGAGATTGTGGAAATCCATGCAGATGATGAGGTCGCATCTGGTGCACAGTCAGCGGTCATAGAGGCAGAGTCAGTTCCAGAGAAGCTTCCAGCACCTTCTAGTTGTCAATCCCAGGAAGAAAATAAAGAGCATTCAAAAGTGGAAGATGCCCTAGAACATCCAGATAAAGCGCCCTCGGTGGAAACCGTACCCATTCTGTCGAAGGCTGAGGTGATTCAAGAGGCTGGCCAGTGTGCCGATGAAGAAACCAAAGACATACCATTTGTCGAAGGACTTGAAGTGTCTGTAGACACAGATGCACCTGTCAGTTGGGAAAAGGTCACTGAAGTTGCCCCTGAAAGTGAAGTGACGACAGAAGCTGACGGTCAAAAGAATGGTATAACTGAACTCCAGGGTCCTACTAAGTCTCCTCCATCCCCAGTGGAGAGGGAGATGGTAGTTCAAGTAGAAAGGGAAAAAATCAAAGCAAAGCCAGCCCAAGTGAGTGAAGAGGAACTTGAGCAACAAACAGGTGTGGCCGTATCTGACGAGCTCAGCGTGCGACTGGTTCAGACAGTTAACGTGACCGTCACAGACAGGGAGAAGGAAGTTAGCAGTTTGGAAGGCAGCCCTCCTCCTTGCCCAGGTCAAGAGGAGGCAATATGCACAGAAGTTAAAGTTCAGAGCTCTGAGGCATCATTATTAGCTCTAACAGCTGCAATAGTGGAGGAGAAGGTCTTAGGAGAAGCTGTCAAAATTTTGGAGACAGATGAAACTTTGGAGCCTGCAGGTGCACATTTAATCCTGGAAGAGAAACCCTCTGAAAAAGATGAAGACCTTCCAGCTCAGCCAGGAGAAGAGGCTGAGCCCACAGGGCCCGAGTCTCAGGCAGAATCAATACCAGTAACAGCATCTGCCCCTTGCGAAAAAGGCTTCTACTCTGCCCTGGAAGGAGAGAAAACCCCATCAGAGAAATGGAAGCCAGATGAAGTCAGTGAACAGGTGGTTTGTCAGGAAGTCCAAGTGAGTGTAGCCAGAGAGAAAGATGTAAAGGCTGACAGTGAGATTTTGGAATTTGAGACTGAGAGCAGTAAGATTGTCCAGAGCATAATTCAGACCGCCGTCGACCAGTTCGTACGTACAGAAGAAACAACCACCGAAGTGTTTACATCCGATTTACAGACACAGGCCAACGTGGTGAAAGCTGACAGTCAGGCGGCTGGACAGAAAACAGAGACAGAAGACAGTGAAGGTCAGGCCTCCGAACAGGATGAAATACCAACAGTCACAGCCAAAGAGGAGTCAGAGCCAACCGCCATGGGACAGGTACATTCTGATATATCCAAAGATGTGAGTGAAACTTCAGAAGAGATCATTGAGGTAGAAAGTTCCAGTGTAAATGACCAACAGCTTGAAGAGATCATTCTCCCACCGGAGGAAGAGGGAGATGGAACTGGAACACAGTCTGTGCCAGAAGGCGATGGTGGTGCTGTGTTAGGAGAAAGAACAGAGAAGTCACAATTTGAATCCAAAGATGAAGAAAGCGATGCTGTCGATTACTCTGAGAGCCAGGACTCAACCCTGGCCGACACTCATCCCTCAGGAGGCTTAACCAAAGAGTCCCCAGACACAAATGGACCAAAACGAAAAGAGAAGGAAGATGCCCAGGAAGTAGAAGTTCAGGAAGGAAGAGTGCACAGTGAGTCAGATGCAGAGATCAGAACCCAAACACAGGAGGAGATAGGGAAAGAAGAGAGGGAACCAGCAGAGTCAGAACTTACGGAATCTTAAAACATCATGTAAGTAACACGTTATTTTTCCTCTTTTATGCCATTAGATGGCAAGTTTATTATAAAGGAATCAGGAGTTCAAATAATTATGATTTTATGCAGAACCTTCAGTTGGGGAAATAACTATCAACTAGACTAAAAGACCTAGGACAGTTTCTTTTTTGTCATTGAAATGCCCTTTAATCTTATTGATGTTACAAAAACAATGGCTTCGTTTTACCCCTAATGGGACTGCTTTAGAAGAAAATAAAGGGACATGTGTGTGTGCATGTGTGTATGTTTGGCTCAGATGCATAAGAGATACATTGTGCTCACTCAGCACCATACCCACTAGTTTGTTGAGGGTTTTTGTTTTTTGTTTTTTTTTTTAATATCAGACTGCTTAAAATATAGTTTATGACGTTTTAGGAAAAAATCGATTTTTTCCCCAGTAGTAGAAACAAGCATTTTTTGGAATTGTTCAATGCATATGATGACTGCGTTAGAGAACCACAGCCCTAGTTTTGTGGCAGCATAACATAGTTCAATGTGGACCCTCACCATCTTTTTTTTTTTTTTTTTTGAGAGGGAGCTGCTCTGTCACTCAGGGCTAGAGTGCAGCGGTGTCATCATAGCTCACTGCAACCTCCAACTCCTGGGCTCAAGCGATCCTCTTGCCTCAGCCTCCCAAGTAGCTGGGACTACAGGTGTGCACGACTATGCCCGGCTAATTTTTCTGTTATTTGTAGAGATGGGCTCTTGCTCAGGCTGGTCTCGAACTCCTAGCCTCAAGCAATCTTCCTGCCTCAGCCTCCGAAAGTGCTAGGATTACAGGCGTGAGCCACCGTCTTTTTTTTTTTTTTTTTAAGTGGAGTTAAACTATGGTATTATTGGGTTTCCTACTAGATGCAGTTCATTTTCCAACTATTATGTTATTAATAAATGAGGGTGGAAAAGGAAATGTTATTTATTCTGATTCTTACTCCTTCTACAGTTAAACTCACTGTCTGTTTGCAAGACCAGAATGTGAAGACAAGAAGTAGAAGGAAATGAATGCTGCTAGGACGCAAGACCAGTGTTTCAGAACTTTGAGCACCGGAGGGCAGGCGCGCGACCTGAGCTTGTTTCTAGAGAGCCCCTGACAATCCTGAGGCTTCCTCAGGAGCGATAGCCGTGTAACATGGCCTCTTTTCAAGACCACCCTACTATTCTGTTCTCCCTCGATACCACGTAATGTTTCTGATTTAAGGTTCTAAATTCCTAACCTAGAACTGGAGATGGCAATACCTACTTCTGCTTCTCAAACTGGAGTATCACTCTTTATGTATTTATATGTATGTTTTACGTAATCCTCCTTGTGTATCTATTGTATATTTTTTTCTTAATGTTTAAGGAAATGTGCAGGATAGTTACATGTCTTTTGTATCCCACAACATATGACGGGGCACGCGGCCATGGTGAAGCCCTGGAGAGCTTTAAAGCCTCAGTTATGACCTGTGAAACACAGAGCTTCCTAGAAGTGACATTCCTGATCAGAAGGTACAGTTCGTATCGTGAAACTCAATAATGATTAGGTTCCATGTTTAGAAGCACTCTGAAATTGGTCACTTTCCTCTTAGGCACAGTGTGCTAAAAATAAAAAGCATTTTTAAACAGACAGAATGTTCCATTGTTACTGTGAAATTTTTCTTTCTAGCCCAGTGAAGGTTGGAAAGAAGTTGTTTTCCAGTAGCAGACAGATTAACTCTTTTCTCCTACTTGCTGGACGGTTGTTTAGACAGACGAGTATGCTTAATCCTGAGGCAGAGTAGTGAAATGTTTCTCATGTTACAAAGAAAAGAATTGACTGTTGTGAGTTTTTACTTCTACTCTTCTATGCTGGACCATGTTCACACGCAGCATGACCTAAGTCAGGTTCTTAACAAATGGTATTTTGGTAGATACTGGATTGTGTCTGTGCCATATTTGTGCCCTTTCTTCTAAGAACAGTGTTGCATATTATGTTCATTTGGATAAAGTGTGATTTGACGACGGACTTAAATAAAATATTTGCTTCACTTAGATTTGCTGTTTTTTTTAGATACTAGGACTCCTGAGACCTATGTTTACTACATTAGAATAATAAGATGATGATTGATAACCTGGAATTTTCCAATATAGTCACTACATGGAAACATCTCTTGACATGGGTTTGAGTTGGATGTTCAGAGGGAGTCAAGGCTGAGATGCTTTTGCTGAAATAAACCAGTAGCTTTTCGGTTGACATTACTGGTGCAATTTTACTATCTGGTAATTCCTGAAAAAGTCAGTTTTCTGTGTTAGTATTTTTGGTTTCAAACAATGACAAATGTCTCTAGAGAGAAATTTTAAGGTAGCTTACTAGTAAAAATGTTTTGCTTAAAATAAAAGGTGACCTTGGAAAATTTTTTAAATGTCGAAATGGTGAGTCATCCTAATAAGTAAAGAATTTGTCAGGCGATTGCCACACACAGAACAGTCTGTCACTTGTCTCCTGTAGAGTTCTAATTTTTTCATATATAGAATTGGCGTGGGCCGGGCGTGGTGGCTCACGCCTAGCACTCTGGGAGGCCGAGGCGGGAGGATCGTTTGAGCTCAGGAGTTGAAGACCAACCTGAGCAAGAGTGAGACCCCGTTTCTACTAAAAATAGAAATTAGCTGGACAACTCAAAAATATATATATATATGAAATTAGCCAGGCATGGTGGCCCAGGCCTGTAGTCCCAGCTACTTGGGAGGCTGAGGCAGATGGATTGCTTGAGTCCAGGAGTTTGAGGTTGCTGTGAGCCAGGCTGATGCCACGGCACTCTAGCCCGGGCAACAAAGTGAGACTCTGTCTCAAAAAAAAAAAAAAAAAAAATAATTGGCCTGGCATGTAGCTGCTTAAATTTTACTCAAACTTTTACTACTCCCATTTGAGAATTTAAATTTCAACTGCCAATTAATGATTTTTAAAGCATAACATTCTAGAAAGCACACTTTTAGCAGAGAGAAAATTGCTGTTAAAATTTAAAGTGGTTTCTCTTATGTTAACAAACCTGACTACACAAATAATTGGCCATGTTAGTAAGACACCTCATGATAACAGTGTATATAGGCTTGTAGTTGGAAAACATTTAATACCCTGTTAGGAGTTATTCTCAAATATATATAATAGCCACCTGTGCTTTATTATTAAACGTTAAAATCCCCAGATCTGACAAACCTCTATTCTAAGTCTTTTTTTTTCTTCTTTTGGCCAACTGAAACTTAAATCCAAGTGCTGCCTTTAAGTTGAAGATCAGCTAAAAGCTATTGAGATGACAGCAATTTGTACCGACTGGCCTCCTATGGCCGGAAGAAACTTTGTGCTGTTTTGAACAGACTGAAGATTTGTGTAGTTTGTAGAAAACGGATTTTTTGTTGTTGTTTAAATTCCATCCTGCCACTTCATTCTGTGTGTTTGTCTTTTCTTACCTCCTGTGAGCGGGTGATTCTGGCCATCATGAGGGTGGTTTCCAGTGGTAGCTGTTTCATGAAGGTGCCTTGCGTACTAACCTCTGGATGTGCCCAGGATTACTTCTGTGCAAGCTCTGTATCTATGTTTGCTGAGCAACCTTGTTTTATTAACAACGGCAACACCGGCAGTAGCATGAAGTGCAATTGTTTTATAATTCTAGAGCTGCTGTTAACTTATGAAGTACATATTTACCAAATGTAAACTGCAAAAGTTGGAGCAAGTGCCTAAATTTTGCTATTTTTGGCTATTTTTGCCATGTACAACAGAAAGCAATGCAAGACTCACAAACTCGCGACACTTCTTGTAATTGAGGAATATAAAATGTTCCCCCTCAGGTTATTTTGCTTATGGTACCCATGAGTTGCCTCTCTCTGTACATAGATACATTGTTCCAGTATTTTCCTCCGATGTCTGGAACCGCAGATAGTCAAGGGCTGGAAATTTTAGCTTGGAGTTAAGCAGTTACCTCTGACCCAAAACAATATTTGGATTCCCTCGTTCTGTTTGGGGGGCAAATTTTCATTTATCTAAATAAAATGCAATAAAGTTAAATGCCATGGATTTTCTTTCTGTAGTTTCATCTTGATTCAGTTTTGATTACTTTTCCCTTTACTGTTGTGATATTCATCACACATATAAGCTCTACTTTTAACTACTTAGCCGTCCTTTGTGACTCAGTCCATAGAGTATGGTGAGAGTTTGGAATGAATGTGTCTGGAATGCGTAATAATCTCTATCCGTGATTCTCAACCTTTTTGGGTCTCAGGCCCCTTTAATCAGAACCTCATTAATCCTCTGGCTGGCCTGTAACTCCTCAAAATAAACACAGTTTTATGTATGGTTTTTGGATAGTCACACAAACCTCTGAAATGCCAACCAATAACCGGAACCAGAGTTAGAACCTCTTTCTCCAAGGAAATGGACACGGATTCCAGATAGTGAGAATTCAG
The DNA here is from genome assembly GCA_963574885.1 of Lepilemur ruficaudatus. Lineage (NCBI taxonomy): Eukaryota > Metazoa > Chordata > Mammalia > Primates > Lepilemuridae > Lepilemur > Lepilemur ruficaudatus. The sequence continues at coordinate 43,671 of CAUYRT010047732.1, forward strand.
AATCTGAACACAGAACCAGTATTGCGTAAGTCCAAATCTACATGACTGTTCATTCTAATGGGGTTCTGGAAATGGATCTGCTGGACACAGCAGACCTGTATAATTTTGGTATAAATGCAAGTTTCTCCTTACTAATGAATTCCTTACTGTCTGTAGCCTGTATCTTTGGAATTAGGAAAATAATCTGGGTCCTACTTTTACATATGAGAAAGCTGAGACTTTTAAGTGCTAACACAGATTTTGGCTAAGGTGACCAGGACCTGGGGATAGAATGGTGGTGAAAATAATCACTTTTTTTTTTTTCATGCAGCCACAGCTTAGAAATCATTCCCCCCTTTTTGATACCTAAACATAACAGGCATCTTGCAAGGAGTTGTGGCACCTGCCTGCAGTCCCAGCTCCTGGGGGAGGCTGAGGCTTGAGCCCAGTGAGCTATAACTAGGCCACTGCACTCCAGCCTGGGGGAGAAAGTGAGACCCCCTTCTATAAATAAATACATAAGAATAAATAAAAGCTATAAATGAACTGCTTATTAGCAGAATAAATAAGTTAACAAGTAAAAAAGTTTTTCCTTCCCTCCCACTTCCCCCCAATTGCTTGTACTCTCATAGAAGTGCTTGCACATTTGGAAAAATATCATTTATTCTTTGTGATATAATTTGGACAAACCTAGGTCTAAAGCCAAACACAAACCAGGTAGGCTAGATGAGCAAGAAAAGCCATGCCTTACATGTTTTGCCTTTGTGCTTGCTTTTTTGCTGAATCGGGGGCCTGTCAATTGCACGAGACTTGTCAGTTACCAAGTGTTAGTCAAACCTTGCAGGTTGGGTGTTAATAAAATTGGGAGTAGGTAGAAAACGCATTGCTTTTTGAATGAGCCACATAGGGGTTTGAATCCTGGCTGTGTTTATATTAGGCTGGGTCACCTCAGAAAAGTTACTTACCCTCTCTGGGTCTCAGTTTTCTCATATAAAAAAACCGGAGACATGTCTGACAGGATTGTCAGGAGTAATTAATGAAAGTACACAGTAGGCAGACGCCCAGTGCAGGGTCTGCCTTCACTCCCACTCCTCCTTTCAGTTGACAGTGCATTCTTCACCAGGATCCGTTTTCCCCCAAGCCAGGAATTGCAGCAGGGCAGGTGTTGGACATTTTCCAGAGACTAGCAGAAGTTTGATTTGTGAATTTAATAACAGTTCTTTATGTTCAAAAATGTTTTGATCTGCCTGAGGAGACTGAAACCAGAGTATCATTTCATCCTGGTCCATTTTTTCACACTAGAAATTGCCACAGTCTAATTTTTTTTATCTTATTTAGAGATCTGCTAACAGGTTAGTTGATATTCTTACAGTTGTGTTTAAGGAGCTAGTTCTAGAAAGGCAGGCTAATTGATCTTGTATCTTAAGATAATTAACTTTTTATTTGCTTAGAGATTTCTAAGCCTCAGTCTTGTTTACCTGCAAATGATGTATAGCAATCCTTTGTTCTAGACCTAAATGGGGGACTAACAGCCAAATGCCATTTAGATATTGGGAGAGTTCTGCAAATTGTCATGAAAATGCAAATGTCAACTTGGTTAAATTCCATTATAGTAAACTACACTCCACCTACAAATAATTTTGTCGTAGAATTCATTCCTAGTGAACAGTGAAGAGGGCTTTCCCTTCCCTTTCCTTTCCCATGATCCCCAGCCAAGTTGCTGGTGGTACCGTGTGTTTACCACCCTCCCCAAGAATCCCTCTAAGTGCCTGTATCTTCTTTTTTTTTTTTTTTTTTTGAGACAGAGTCTCACTCTGTTGCCCGGGCTAGACTGCTGTGGCGTCAGCCTAGCTCACAGCAACCTCAAACTCCTGGGCTCAAGCGATCCTTCTGCCTCAGCCTCCCAAGTAGCTGGGACTATAGGCATGAGCCACCATGCCTGGCTAATTTTTTCTGTATATTTTTAGTTGGCCAATTAATTTCTATTTTTAGTAGAAATGGGGTCTCTCTCTTGCTCAGTCTGGTCTCGAATTCCTGACCTTGAGCGATTCTCCTACCTTGACCTCCCAGAGTGCTAGGATTACAGGCGTGACCCACCGCGCCCAGCCTGTATCTTCTTAAATGTAGCAATATAGTGTTTTACCTGAAATGCGAGGCCTGAAATTTTGAACTGAAGGGTTCAGTTTTGGATGCCTCAGCTTTTTCCTTCTCTTGCAAGGTGAAATTTCAAAAGCAACAATGGCTACCACATATAACAGAGAGAAGGTTGGGGTCTACCCTACTCTCCATTTGTACATTATCCAAAGCTACCTTTTAATGGCAATGCTTTCTTTCCATTAAAGCCGTATTGCCCATGAGGAAATTATATAGCACTTTAGAGAATCTATTTTTAAGCAACATCTGTTGAACGAGTGAGCCACTTTTATTTATCTTATTTTTAATTTTTTTCAGAGACAAGGTCTTGCTCTGGCACCCAGGCTGGAGTGCAATGATGTGGTCATAGCTAACTGTAACCTTGAACCCCGGGCTCAAGCGGTAGAACCTCCTGCCTCAGCCTAGTAGCTAGGACTACAGGCTTTTACCACCACACTCGGCAAATTTTTCTTATTTTTTTGTAGAGTCAGGGTCTTGCTATGTTGCCCAGACTGGTCTCCAACTCCTGGGCTCAAGTGATCCTCCTGCCTTGGCCTCCCAAAGTGTTGGTATTACAGGCACGAGCCACTTTTTATTGTTTTCCCAATGAAAGGAAAACCGGTGTTAACAAGGGCTAGAACCAGAAGAATGACAGCTCAAATTAATTCTGAAGCTTACATCTTTGGATTGCTTATACCATCAACTGAAATTTCCAAAGCTTATTTAAGCTGGTACCATCAAAAACTCAGAATAAATTGTTAAATTTATAACCTCTCAGGTTAATAGGTACCAAGCATTCCAAGGTGGGGCAGGTGGGCTTCAGCATCTACACTCAGCTCTTCTCTGTTTTGGGAGGGAGCTGGAGTTCAGCAGGTCCCCCCTACACCCCGGTGGAGGAAGTGGCCACAAGCTGATACTAGAAGCCCCTGCACCCATATATTACTAGGAGATGAACACACATCTGCCCTTCCCCCTCCACCAACTTGCAGGAGCAGAAGTGGGGGTGGCTGGCATGCTGCCTTCACCCACCATTGTTTTGTGATTCCTATTACTTTCTGATCCCCAAGACCCCGCCCTTTGGCTGCATCCCATGTCCCTTCAAGGCTGCATGGTGTGGCGTGGAGGGCTGCAGAGGCACAGCAGCCTCTGATTTACCCTTTCACCGACATTCAGAGAAGTCAACTTGGCACGCAAGAAGCTCTTGTTTAAGTTGGGAGATGTGAATCTACTTTTTTAAAAAAGATGAAACCAGTGGAAACCACTCAATATTTCATAATCAAGGTTTATATTGCTCTTTGAATTTATGTCATTTTTAGGCAAACATCTCCTGGCCTCCAATTTCTTCCTGGTGAAAGAAAATTGGGTAAGACGATCTCTAGACGCATTCCTGGTCAAACTTGGTTCATAGCATCTTCACAGAGCGTTCGCTCATTTGATTCTCACAATCTGATGACGGTCACAAACATCTTCACTTTACAAATGTGGAAAATGCCACTCACATTAGGGGAAGTGCCTGAAGTTCTGCAGCCAGGAGGACAAGATACGGCTAGAAAATGAATCCGCACACAGGCTTCCCACACTTCCCCTTCCTGTATCTCTCTGGGTAGACAAATACACAGAGATAAAATCACATACTCATTTAATTAAACATTTATTCAATGAAAGGATGTATAAAAACTTACAAATCTGAGAACTCAACTATACATGAAATAGGATGACGGGATATTCAGTTTTTAACGTGTACATAGAGTATAGCTATTAACTATTCCCCCCCCGCCTTTCCCCTCAGTCCTTATTTCTGGCTCCTATTTTTGTACTGTGAGACCACCCTTTTATTGGCCCAAGGGAGGATTAATGGACAATTTTTACAATTTTACATTCAGGCCAATGGAGAAAATTAAAAAAAAAAAAAAAACAACTAGAAAATAAACGTCAAAATCAAGTTTTTCCCCCAAATAGCAATTAGATTTTTTGTCCTGATTTCTCTTTGCCATTTTTTTAATGTTGCCAGTAAACTATTAGCATTGACTTTTCCAGTTATTAAAGTTACTACATCTTCTGCTCACAACTTTCCCCGTAAGATGCATATTCCCATATCCTTTTCCCTGTGGTGCACACACTGATTTAAAAATCAATTATCACTGGCAACTGCTAGAGAATGGCATGTCATTTTCTATCCAGAGAGACAATTTACAGAATAGTACTTTCAAATCTGACTTTTAAAACAAACAACAAATTTTTCAGAAACTAAAATACAGCATTTTGTTGTTGTTCAACTTGGAAAGAAGCCAGCAATTAGATAAGGCATGTGCATTAATTTGCCTGTTTATAGCAAGTACCCACAGTTTTCTCTTATAAACAAACTCATAGCTTGTTTTATCCAAAAATTAAGATTGCCATCACATTATTACTTTTTTTTTTCTCTTTTGTGTTTTGTTAAAGTAGATTTCTTAACTAATGATTTTTCTTAATTGGACATAATCTCAAAGGATGCATTCTGAAACAAGACACCTGCAGGATAAATACTAATAACTTTTTTTCGGGTTTAAAGTTTCCCCACACTTTCTGGATTTTTGCATAGTACAGAGCCCAGCAGTATCTCTAAGAAGCATGCTGTATTTTCGGACAATATTTTTCTGAGAAGGAAGACTTATTACCCAGGGAAAGTCATAATTTTAGCTTACCAAATTGCATTCTAGTTGTTTTGTTTTGTTATATACCCTTCATTAGCTCCAAGTATGCTTTTAAATAATCTAAAACTTCTCAAAATCTATTTGAGTTTATAAGTACTACCGACCATTATCTTTCCAATATCCCCTGAATTAAAGTAGCTACATTCCAGGTTTATAATGCACAGAGCCTTTACAGAGGTGGGGCTGGGGCGGGGAGGAGGGGAAGAAGAGAAGGGCACAGGGACCTGTTTGTATCATGCCACAGAGAACTACAGTTCTGAATTGGGGGAAAGGAAGGACAACAGTCTTTGTAAAAATGACAGTTTTTTAAAACATAAGTAACATTCAGTCTAATAATACGGTTTCCTGTTCCTTTTTGATGGAAGCTAACACTGGGTGGTCAGGTTCCGTGACTTCCGAGTCCCCACTGCCCAGGAGAATGGACCGCCCTTCGTCTAGGGCAAAAACGTCCGAGTTCTGGTTTTGGCATGAATGTTTAACAACCTCATTGGGCGTTGAGAATGTTTTGTCACACAAGTTGCATTTGTAGGGTTTGTTGGTCTGTACCAGCATGTTGTCCATCTGACTACCTTCCTCGAACGTGCAGAGTTCCAGAGTCTGTTTGTCCACCATGGTGTACGTGTCGATGCTCTGGTTGAGGCACACGTGGCGGGCAGCCTGGTTGGCCCTGCAAAAGCTCTTGTCACAGGTGCTGCATTTGAAAGGCTTGCCGGTGTGTATGTACATGTGCTCCCTCCAGTGGCTTTTCTGGATAAATTTGCGTCCACAGATTGTGCACTCGTACTTCCGCCTCTTCACCTCCCTCTCCTGGTCGGCCTGCTCCAAGTTGTCAATGTCAGCGATGTCTGAGGGGGGTGGGGTTTCCGACTGCTGCTGTCCGTCGATGATTGGGGAGTCTGAGATGTGCTGCAGCTCACTGTCACTTATCATCCCAGCTTCAGGCACTTCCATGGCATCTTTCCCAAGGTCGGCGGCATTGCTACAGAGAGACAGGGGCACCCGGCTTTCTCCTTGTTGGCTGGATGTGAAAGGGACTCCTGTGTGGATCTGGAGGTGTTCACGCAAGCTACTCCGGAGGGTGAAGCGCCGTCCACACAGGTGGCAAGCGTAGTACTTTGGAAAGCTTCCGTTCCTCTTCATGATGCTCGGCTTGACGTGGGCTATCGTGAGGGTTGCCGGCTGTTCATCAGAGGAAGAGGCTTCCAGGTTGGTCTCCTCCCCGGGAGGAGGGGGAGGAACAGGAGTGGAAACAAGTTCTGGAGACAGCGAGGTCTGCAGTGGGTCTGAGGGAGTCATGTTTGTCCGATTCACCTGGGCCAGATTGGAAGTCAGCTGGGAGAGCTGAGAGGCCTCTGGCACTGGTTCCTGGCTCATTCTGGAGGGCTGTGGCCTTGGCTCTCGTCCCAGTTTTTCAGGCGCTGAAGCAATCTTGGTGGCTTGTCTCAACTGATGATCTGCAATCTGAATGCCATACAACGAAGAAGCCAGGGGGAAGACTTGGTCGGGATGAGTAAAGGCTCCTTGGCTGGCGAGGCTGGCCTCCTGGATCAGCGGGTATGCGTGCAGAAACTTGATCCCCTGTTCTAATCGAACAGGGTCAATCAGCTGAGGTGCCATCTTCCCAGTGTACATCAAATGTAAGAGATAGCTGAAAATATCGGGCTGTATATCAGTTGGTTTCAAACGGACACACTCACTGAAAGAAACATGTAAAAAAATTTGTAAGTAAATGCCAACCTAGGTCTCAAATGATAACACAAAGCCTGAAGAAAACAATACACACTCAAAAATAAATGAAACAAGAGTATTTCCCATTTCTGACTGTTATTAAGTTTCATGAAATGGGATGGAATAGTCCAAAGTTCATATTAAGCAAATGTGATATAACCTGTAGACTCTTAATAGTTTTTCTAGTTATCTAATGTCAAATTAAGTATTATGTATTATATTGTATTTTATATAGAACTCCAGGAGTTCCTTATCAAACGTAATCAGCATCAGCACTGCTTCTGGGCTTTGCAGGGATTCTTTCTCACTTGATTGCCATTACTTCTCATTTTACAGAAAAGGGTTGAAGCTTAGAGGGTTAATATCTTGCTCTATATATCACACAGTTGGTAAGTGGTGGAATTGAGATTTGAACCTAGACCTACCTAACTCCAAAGCCACCACACCAAAATCCTTCAGAGCATTAAAACAACCCTGTGTGGTAGGTAAGATAGATTTCATTATTGCCATTTGACAGATATGGAAACTGAGGTCCCCAAAAGTTAAGTGATTTAAATGATACAACTAAAGCAGGTGATGGTACTGTTGATTTCCTCAATTTTAGACTCTACTGTTTGCATCATTTCAGAAACGTCACCCTTATCAAGCAGTAATAATGAAGAGGTCCCCAAGAACTCTTCCCAGACTGTCAATAATGGCTAAAATTCTATTGCATATTAGAAATTAATCAGATACATATCTATATATCATGAGGTATACAGTTATCAACCACTGAGTGAATATATTCTACAATGAATTTTCAACTTCAAAGACAGCTTCCTTGAATGTCTTTAGAATTTATAATCATTTTTTTCCTATTTTTAATTTTTTTTAAAACAAGATCTCTTTATGTTGCCTAGGCTGGTCTCAAACTCCTGGCCTCAAGGGACCCTCCTGTTGGGATAACAGGCATGAGCTACCGCACCCAGTCCATTTTTTATATACCATTTCTTGGGATTGTAATTCTCTTTGGCTCTTTTAGCAATGATGTTCGTTTTATTAACAAATGTTTTCAATATGCTAAAATTATTAACAGCATACCCTGCTCTTCTAAATCTAACATTTTATTCTATTTAAAACAAATAAAAAAGTGACTTTACCAGCAATTTGTAACAACAGATTTCTATAATTACTGTATTGCTATCAGTGTGTGTATATTTCAAGAAGGCTGTGTACAAATAACTACTCAATTGTTTTGACTACAAAGTATGGAAGTCAAAAAATAAAAATCAAGGATAAAAACTAGCATCTCTTTGACTGTATAAAGGGAAGAGTATATGTGACTATTTTTCTCTTCTTTAAAAACAGACACACAGATCATTCATATTTTTATTTGGAGTCCTTTTATATCCCTTTAAACAGGAATGCAAATACAGGTGATCTCTTTAAACTCAAGATAAGTCCCAACAATACTAACTGCATACTATACCATATTTAGATGCTCTGGGGAAATTCAATACTTAAAATAAAGCTTCAGGGTTTATGTGTGGTGAAGACTTTACCAATGTAAACAATCAGCTCCCAAGTGAATTCAAGACTAGGAGGAACTTTTCCAGGATTGGCCCAGGCCTAGAGACAGGAAAGCCACAGGCCTTCAGAGATGCAAATGACCCGCAGACTATCAGGCACCTTTTGTTCAGCAGGATGGAACATTCCTGCAGGGAGAGGGAGGGGACAGAGTTAGGGAGTCCCCTTGCCTGACTCTCCTTCCCCCGCAAAAGGGGAAGGGCAAAAATCCAAAGAGGGGCTTGGCTTTTTGGCATCCAAGGAGGATATCACCCAGCAGAGTCCCTTTCCAGAAAAACTTTGGTTTCAGTGTTGTAATTTTTTCTCATTTGTTGTTAGGTAGTAGCTCGACTGTACACCTCTCAAATTTGGAAGAAATGTGTACAGTCTCTGATGGCAAAGGAAGGACCGAGCCCGGGAGCTCTGGGAGCTGGGAGCTCTGGGCCCACACTGCAGCCCCACCCACAGGGAGAGGAACTCCCAGGGAACAGAAAGCAGCACACCCCTGGGTTTTACAGCCAGGGGTCTCAGGGCCCAGGGAGGGCTCCAGATACCTATTTATTTCGATTTGTTTGTTTATAAATTCTTTTCATAAAGCAGAAGCACATGTGCACACATAGACACACACACTTTAAAAATTGGTGGAATGTTTAAAGTTCCTTCTGCTACAATTCAACCATCTCCACCCTGGACTGCTTTACTCATGGCAGCTTGACTGCTCAGTCACTCAGCTTGCTATGGGTTTGACGTTGGTCATTTCCCAGTCCTCTGGGAAGGACAAAGTTGCCTACAATAAAATCACATCTAAGTGGTTTGGTTTGCAGATATCTGTCTGACATAACTCTTTCATATGGGAGAAAGATGAGAATAGTTTTAGTACAGCTATAAGCCCTTCTGTATAAACTTTCACAGTAATTGCCATTTTTAATTTTTCCTTCACGAGAATTTTCAAATAAATGATAGGCTTAAAGAACTTTAAAAATAAGGACTTTCAGATCATGTTATCATTAGAAGGCTGTACCTCGAAAGGCCTGTCCCTCAGTAGTTTTATTATTGAGTCTGCAGTCCTCTGCGATTTAAACTGAAACATAAGATACATACATCTAGTGGTACCCATAGACATAGACATCCTCTGAGCTCAACTTGAAAAAGTTCTGGTTATATTCTCAGTTCTCAGTCTCTGAGTAGCCAGGTGGCAGGTGTCGTGCCTCACACACGAGGTGCTGGTTTAAAAGCATGTCCCTGGTCTGTGCCCTGTGTTTGCCCTGCCTTGATGAGCTAGAATTCTGCGATCCGCATGTGGAAGCAAGGCCGGCCACCAGGCACGTGTCACCTCTGGTGTGGTAACACACCATTGCGTACACTTGGGACTTCTACTACTTAAATATCACATTCCCTTGGCAGAAAGGCATTTATTTACTGCCCCATACTTAAGTTTCTTACATCTAATTAAAACCCAGTACATTGTATTATTTGACTCCCCCAAATTAAAACTGTCTCCTTTTCAAGATAATCCAATTCACTGTGTTGAGACCACCAAGTACAAAGCCCCCACAAGGCAGGAAGTCTCTAGCACAATGAAGTTAAAGGGGCAGCCTTGGTGTTGCAAGGTGAGCCCCCTCCCCTCCGCCCTTAGTCTGTTGTGGTCCCTTGTGCTCCTGCAGACATTTGTTAAGTGGCTATTCTATTACTATTATGTACAAATACTTCAGCTATATTCTGGTGTTCACAGAGATTTAAAAACCCAGTCCCTGCCCTCAAGAAACTTACAAATGAGGAGGGGAGGTAAATACACAAATAAAAACAACATAGGGAGAATGTATTGCTCTTATAAAGGGGCACAATTACCCTGCTGTGACCCTGAGAGATCACTTTTGATCATTTTGGTTCACTTGACTGGGGAGGGGTCATGGGAGAGGTGACATATGAGCTGGGACTTAGGGAGCGGGCAGAACACCAGCAAAATGCAGTTTGGGTGAGCCCAAACCATGAAAGCAGGTCAGGTCAAGTGAAGACGAGGGGTAGGGGGTCCCAGAGGGTCCCAGCCTGAGATTAGGCTGGAAGGTGGTCAGGCTCAAACCTATGGGGCCTTGGATGACAGAATAAGGAGACTGCATTATTTTGACATGTAATGGGCATCCTCTAGGTTTCTGATCAAAGGAATAACCCCATCAAGTAGGTTTCTCATCAAAGGCACGCCACAATCAAAGCACTCTTTAGAAATACTAATCTGACAGTAATGAGGGACATGAATGATTGCATAATGGAAACGAGGGAAGGAAAGGACAAATGTGATTTGAAGAAAACATGATTTGGGAACTGATAAGATGTGATTTGAAAGAGATTTTTAAGCTTGGGTTACTTGAAGATAAGAAAACAGGCATGTCAGGAAGCACTTCAGGAAGAGACTAAATTCAGTTTTAGACATCCTCAGTGAGATAAAAAGAGATATTCAACTCTAAATACCTAGCAGGCAGCCCAGGGCCTTGGGACTAGAGTTCTGGACACAAAGGTCAAGGCAAGAGCTATAAACTGGAGTTTCCAGTAGAGGCAAGATCTAGGAAAAAGAGAAGCACCCATGGCAGAGTGCATAAGACAAAACTCACAGAAATCCCAGGTTTAGAGGGCAGAAAAACAAGGCGTATTTCGCTATGAAAACGCAGATGACAACCACTTAAGAAGGAAGAAATCAGCAGCAAATGCCGCAGAAGACGGATGCTAGAGACGGAGACAGGCGCAGTGGTTTTGGTGAGGGGTGACCTTTCAGAAAGGATTTCAGTAGAGTGATGGGGTGGAAACCACAGTGCAGATGGATAGGAAGAGTGTGGGATGAGGACAGTGCAGGCAAAGACCTCAAGTACCCTTTTAAGGACTTTCATAATAGAACGAAGGAGAAGCAGCACCATAACTCAAGTCAACAGCAATGTCGAGGACGTCCTGATCCCTCATAGCCTGGGGGGTGGGGAGCATGAAAAGTATAAAACAAAAAGTACAGAATAAAAATTGAGAGGTAAGATCTGGGAGCATGGGGGAGGAAAGAAGATCGTCTTCCTAAGAGCCCCTTTTCAATAAGATAGAAGAGATGGGAAGGAAAAAACCAAGCAGACATATAATAGGGACATTTTAAGACAGAAAAGGGGCAAACTGGAGGAATTCATGCCTCAAGCTTCTCATTAGAGTAGGAGACAAGAACAAATGTTGAAAATCAGGGGGATACTTAGAGGACTGGGGCTGGAGTAGAGAAAAGCCTTTGATAAGGAGTCCAGAAAAGATTACTGAAGGACGGGTCCACTGAGGTCACGTAGCTGGCTTTGTAATGAACCCAATTCTACTGATCCTGACTGTGCAAGTGACACCCAGCGAGGATGTTTGGACATGGTGGGGCTGTGTGGAGCTAGCAGGTCTGGATTCTCAAGTGCTCCTGAAAGCGTGAGTAACCAAGAAGGGTAGGGGTCAAGTGGGGTGACAAGGGAATTGGGTGCCTAGGAGCCTAGGGACAGGTAGAGACCCATGGTCTTGATGAGGGCAAGGGACACGAAGAAGTCTATAGTCATTAGGTTATTAGCAACCACATTAGTTACCTGGTCTGATGGACAAACAACATCTTAAAGTAATTGGAGAATGAAGCAAGAACTGATTTGTGTGCCTTGAAGTACACATCGCCGATTGCAACCGTGCAGTCACACAGGAAACCAAACTCTCGCTGAGCGTTTAACTGTTGCAGTAGAATAAGTCCATGGTTGGCCAAATCCATTTTTTTAAAAATCTGCAAAGCAAACAATTTTATTTTTAAGAAAGGTGATTCACAAATAAGTATGTGTCCTTTATAGTCACCAACAGTAATGATCATAGCTAACATGTCATCACAGCTAACGTGTCAGGCACTGCTAAAAATGTTACATAAATTAACTCATTTAGTCTTCATAACAGTCCTCTGAAGTAGTTCTGTCATTGCTCTCGCTCTTTTTTTTTTTTTTAAACAGATGACATCATTTAGGGTAAATTAGGGAGTTCTGTGATTTGCCTAAGCCTACACAGATGGCAAGCAGAAAAGCCAGGAAATGAACTCAGGTAGTCTGCCTTCAAGCAGGCACAGTATGTCCTTGAGACAGCAAATATTCCCGGGTCATTTAGTCTTTTAGTTTAAGATCTCAAATGCAAATCTAACAATGCATCAGAATTTGTCAAAACTTCTATAAAGAGAGATAATTAAGGGGCTGGGGGTGGGGTCACAGCAAAGCAGGGTGAAAATCTTGCTAAGTTTAGGGCAATCTTCCAGCTCCCACAGGGTGCACTGGCCAGTGGTATAATAGCTGATGCACCATTATCCCTGTCACTCTCAACACTAGCAGAGTGAGGCAGTGGGACTGGTGCTCTGCCTCCTGTTTTGTGGAGGGAGAAATGGGCTTTGGGAGTCGAAAGTAACTTGCCCCTGGCCTTCTAGCTGGAAGGTGGGGGAATCAAAATTTAAATCTAAATGTTCTGCCTGAATCTATTTATATTAAAGAGGCTGCCTGATACTGCCTGGTTCTTCAAATCACTAGACTGTTCCTTTCCCACAAACAGCATTTGTAAAAGCCCATCACACATAAATCAACATTATATTTAACATTATACTTAATGCTGAGAAACGGTGAATGCTTTCTCCCTAAGATTGGGAACAAGGCAAAGATGTTTGCTCTCACTATTTAACATAGTACTAGAAGTACTAGCTAGTTAAATAAAGCAAGAAAGGAAATAAAAAGCATATAGTTGAAAAAGGAAAAAATAAAATTTTCCCTATTTGCAGACAACATGATTGTAACATAGAAAGTTCCCCCAAAATCTATAAAAAGTCCTAGAACTAACAAAGAAGTTTGGCAAGTTCATAAACGTACAAAAAAAAATTTCAACCATAATTCTATATACCAGCAAGGAACACATGGACACTGCCATTACAAGTATAATACCATTTACAATCACTCAAAAAATGAAATACATAGGAGTAAATCCATAAAACATATGCAGGACTTGTATGTTAAAAACTCAATGAAATAAAATAAAAGATCTCAATAAATGGACAGATGTACTATGTTTATGAACAGGTAGATTCAACAAGGGAAGATATCAGTTTTCCCCAAATTCATACACGTATGTTTGACACATTTCCTATCAAGATCCCAGGAAGATTTTTTTTTGTAGATATAGACAAAATTATTCTAAAAATGTCTATGTAAAGGCAAAGGAACGAGAACAGCCAAAACAATTAAAAAAAAAAAAAGAATAATAAGGTGGGAGGAATCAGTCTACCCAACCTCAAGATGTTATTATATTGCTACAGCATTCAAGACTGGATGGCATTGGCAGAGAGACAGACGTGCAGATCAATGGAACAAAACGGAGAACCCAGAAGTAGACCCACATAAATGCGCACAATTGATTACTGACATAAGTACAAAAGCAATTCAGTGGAGGAAGAATAATCTTTTCAACAAATGGCGCTTGATAAATTGGACTTCTGTAGAGAAAGAAAGAACCTTCACCCAAGTCTCATAGCTTATATAAAAATTAACTAACTCAACATGGATAATGGACATTAAACTATCTAACAGAAAGTAAAGAAAATAAACTCATAGCACATAATTGCCCCTTAAAAAAGAAAACTCACAGCACAACTACCCACTTTGTTTTGTTTAATTAAAACACCTGTGGCCTAACTTATTATACAGTTTCGTTTTCACAGCCTCGCAGAGCCCTCAGCAGACAGCAGGGATGTGAACTTCCCACTCCAGTTCTCTGTCTCAGTTCCTGCCAGAAAAACATTTTCAAGGGCTCAGATAAGCTGGCCTCACAGAGAAAGGACAAAAATAAAGAGCATCTACAACAGATTCACAGCCGCTTCTGTTATCAGTCTGCTGAAGCAGAGGGAAAAAAGCCATTTTTTACCCTTTAAAAACTCCAAGCAACTTTTCCTCGGGGGCCGACACTTCCCTCCTTTCTCCATGTGCCCGTGGTCACTCCTTCCTTTTCTGTTTCTCCCTCTCTCTCTCTCTCTCTTTCTTGCAGAAAGTAAATAAATTTTTTGCTACTTTATATCCTAATCTCTGCATGAAAGATCTTTCTCCACCAGGGGTGTAAGCACCTAGTAAGCTTTCCACCCTTTTACTAGTCAAAGAGTTTTTACACTTGACATCAAATGCAAAATCTATAAAAGAAATGGATAAACTGGACTTCATCAAAATTAAAAACTTTTGCTCTGTGAAAGACCTTGTTAAGAGGATGGAAACACATGCTAAAGACTAGGAGAAAATATTTGAAAACCTTTGCAAATCAGTCCTTCAACAAAGTACTAGTATCTGTAATATATAATGAACTCTCAAAACTCAATAGTAAAAAAAACAATCAAATTAGAAAATGTACAATAGACTTGAAGAGACATTTTACCAAAGAGGATATACAGATGGTAAATAAACACACGAAAAGAAGTTCAACATAATTAGTCAGTAGGGAAAAGCAAATTAAAACCACAATATCACTACACACCTCATCAGGATGGCTAAAATAAAAAACAATCACGACACTAAATGCTGGCAAGAATGTGGAGAAACTGAATCACTCATACACTGGTGGTGGGCATGGGAATGTAAAATGATACAGCTATTCTGGAAAACAGCAGTTTCTTAAAAAACTAAACATGCAACTGCCAGATGATCCAGCAATTGCATTCCTGGAAGTTTATCCCAGAGAAATGAAAACTTATGTTCACACAAAACCTGTGTGTCCACAGCAGAATGTCCACAGCAGATTAATTACTAATAGTCAAAAACTAGATACAATCAGGTGTCCTTCAGTGTCTAAATAGTTTAAAAAACCACACTGTGGAAAACCCATACCATGCAAAACTACTCAGCCATAAGAAGAAACAACCTACTGATACAACTTAGGTGAATCACGCTCAGTGAAAGAAGCCAATCCCAAAAGGTTACAGACTGTATGACTACCTTGATGTAATACTTTTGAAAATTATAGAATGGAGACTAGATTAGTAGTTGTGGGGTGTGGGCCACTGGGGTGTGTCCATAGAAGGGCAACATGCAGGATCCTTGTGGTGACAGAAACGTTCTGTCTGCAGCTGACTGGATGGATGCCAACATCCTGGTCGTGAAACTACGGTCCTGCAAGGTATTTCCGTCGGGGGAACTGAGAAAGAGCATATGGGATCTCTCTGTATTATTTCTCACAACTGCATGTGAATCTATAATGATCTCAAACTTACTACACGTTAATTAATTGACTAAATTAAAAAAAGGGGATAACTATGCTTAACTTCAGAGTCAGGGAAGCTACTGTGGAGAATGTATTAACAATAAGCTAAAATACAAAAACAAAAACAAACCCAAAGGAGACCCACAGTAATTCTTAATTAGCAGCTGCTGGACCAGGTGTGGACTGGCATAATACTTTAAGAGACTGATCAGGTCACAAAGTAAGAATCCAGGATGTCAAATTTCATGTTTTCTACCAAGAGACATATTTAAGTATGAGAGATAGGAGAGTCATCCAATTTTGCAAGTAATTTGGCTATAAAGACCTATATTGAGGCCTGGGCACGGTGGCTCATGCCTGTAATCCTAGCACTCTGGGAGGACAACGCGGGAAGATCACTTGAGGTCAGGAGTTTGAGACCAGCCTGAGCAACAGTGAGACCCTGGCTCTACAAAAATTAGAAAAAAACTAGCCAGGCATGGTGGTGAATGCCTGTAGTCCCAGCTACTCAGGAGGTTGAGGCTGGAGGACCACTTGAACCCAGGAGTTTGAGGTTGCAGTGAGCTGTGATGACACCACTGCACTCTGTTGGTGGTGACAGAGCAAGACTCAAGTCTCAAAAACAAAAAAACAATAAAAACCTCCCTACTGATGTCTTATGGGAACATGAAAACTGCTGGCATGGGTCAGTGACTCAGTTTCCCCCATGCTTCCTGTGTATGTTAGGAAGGGGAGGCACAGAAAAGGCTTAGGGTTCATGATGAAAGCCAGAGATGCTGCCAGGTTGCAAAGTAACCAGGATTACAGAGGAACATCACTCTAATCTGACCTCCTGGTAACCTGACATAACTCAGAGGCTTGTCTTCGAGGCTGTTCTCTGTAAAGTGCCAGAATATTTCCTTTTCCATCTTGCTAAGCTGCCTTTCTCTACGTCCTCTGAGACCCAACTGCGATGTGCCGCCCTGGCATATCCTCTGACTCGATTTTGTGCACCTATTTGTTTAGGCAGCTTGAGGTCCCCCAGCTTCAGGTATCACCAACAGTAGCTTCAAGTGCAATAACACATTACTATTTATCCTTTGATGAGAATGATTGTTATTTATGGAGTGCTACTATTAATCATTCATTTCCATATGCTATTCATTTAATTTCCCACTAACTTATTGGAGATGTTTGAGGTATTGCTACCCACATTTTATAAATCAGGAAACAGGCTTAGAGAGGGTAGGTAGCTTGCCCAAGATTATAAAACCAGTAAGGTCAACAAGTAGGATTTAAATTGGGGTTCATTTGATTTGTCAGAACATACTACATGGAAGTGTTTGTTTTAAATTAATAAGAAATATTATTTTTACTGCTACTTTTAAGTATATATTCTTGTTATAAAAGATTCAAACATGAACACACAAAATGTGAGAATTTTCCATCCATCCCCACCCCAACGCATATCTCCACACTCTGGTCAATACTGGGTATCGCCACTTTTTAAGAAAATCTTTGCCAATATCACTTTCTTACTTTCTATGAATTTCATGACAAAGTGAAACATATTTTTGCATTTATTCACCCACTTATATTTCCTCTAGTATCTCTTTCTGAGTTTTGCCCATTTTTCCACTAGATTTAGTTTACCTTTTTCTTATTAACCTATACAACCCTTTGACTACAAACAGAATGAGTCCTTTGTCACATATGTTGCTCGTCATTTTCTCGCTTTCTTTTGGTTTTGTTTATAGTGATTTTGACATATATAATTTTCTTTTAATATCATCAAATTTATCAACATTTTATAGGAGGATTTTGAGGTTTTTGGTTTTTATATGAATCAATATATTAATATATTATCCCCTTCGATACAGCAAAACGTATGGCTCCCTCTCTCCATAAACCGACTACCGTAACTATTCTATTCAGACCATAAGCATGAAGCCGTGATAAAAATGCTGTTTCTTTTTTAAGGGGGTCTACTAGTTTTTTAGGATCTCAATTTAGGAACATCTCCTGGACTAGGAACCACACTGAGCATAAGTCTTCAAACACAGAGGGAAGAACACATATGCACGACTCTCAGCAAAGTGAAGAAACCAAATGGAAAGGAGGAAAAATAAAGAGAATGATTCGCATGTTCAAAATTCACACGGGGGAAAAATTCACAAGGATCAACTTGAAAAAAAAATCTTATTTTGGAAACCAAGAAAACAACAAAAAAAACCCCTTTCTCAGAGAGAAAAACAAAAACAACCCCCCTAGACTTTTCCATATGTGAATTATCCTGATGAAACGGGTGTGAGGGTGGAGGAGCTACCCCGGTGGATTCCAGCACAAGAGCATCTCAGGCAGCCCCGCCCAGCCCCGCCCAGCGACAGCACTGCCCCTTCCTAAATCTCTCTTTCCTCTCCTCTTATCACAGTCCCCGTCATGCTCATTTCCATGAGGCTTAACTTGCCCAACTGCTGTGCAGGTTGAGCTGTCCCTTCTCTATGGAAGTGGCTGTCACTCTTCCCACCTCCAGGTGGGCTCCTGCTCCTCAGGTCCGGGACTAGCTTGCCAAGGTCAAGAAGACCTCTGTTCCCTGGCTGTAGAGACTCAGTAGCTTACTCAACTTCTCTCTGGCATTTTGTGCTCTTCATCCTGCTTTGATAAATTTCCTGGCTTCCGGGCCACTGCTCTCTGGTTTTCAGCTCACCAGGGGCTATGCTATTTTAATCTCCATCAAGGAGTTCTCTCGCTGGTTCTCTGTGTCTGGTTCACAGCCCACTTCTCACTCTGCAGTCTCTTTTGCTAATCTCCACTTCTACTTGGCTGTCCCACAGGAACCCCAAACTCGATCTAGGTAAAAGTGAACTCAAATCCTCCCTGTCCTCTCACTGCCATTTCCCTAAAAGGACAATAAAAACCAGGGATGCAAACCTGTTCCTTTTACACTCCCGGCTCAGTGGCAGCACCATCACCCACCCTTTGCCCAAGCCAGAAACCTCAATTCATTTTCAGGCCTCCATTTCTTTTACTCCTCACATCAATCAGCCACCCCCGTGCCATCAATCCCTTTCCAGTTCTGGCCTCCTCAACCTACCCCACAAGCAACAGTCAGAATGATCTTTCCAAAGGGTAAATCTGATATTCCCACCCTGCTTACCATCCTCGGCACTGTCTAACCGCGGCCCACTCCGCGCAACATACTCTGGCGCTAACCTAAGCTAGTGCTTTCCCATCTTCTTGATTTCACAGACTTCCTAAAAACAAACAACTCTCCAAACTGGGGAGTCCAATAGAGTGTTGCTCTCTCTTTATTTTGCAAGCAAAGACATAAAAAATTCACAAACCCAGTAGGGATTTTATTTTTTAAACACATAAATGGGTAGAAAGGACACAATGTCAGTATATCCTCCCAAAGGAAGGGCTGTTAGCACCAGATTCAGTACAGTTGTGCGTTGCTTAACGACAGGGATACATTCTGAGAAATGCCTCATTAGGTGATTTCGAGTTGTGTGAACCTCGTATACTTCTACAAACCTAGCACTTCTACAAACCTAGCTGTGAGCCTACTACACGCCTAGGCTACATGGGATGGTCTTTTGCTCAGAGGCTACAAACCTGTACAAGCATGTTACTGGAGGCAACTGTCACACAATGGGAAGCATCTGTGTATCTAAACAAATTGAAATATGATACGGTACCATAAAAACATAGTAATCTTAGGGGACTTCTGCTGCATATGCAGTCTTTCGTTGGTTGATGCATGACTGCATATGGAAAAATAATTTTTTTCTAATGCAAAAAAGTTACCACATAAAATTTTACTTTATGACATTAAATTGTGTCTAATTATTCTCTTGATATGATTGACCGTTTGGTGACCTTCAGGGAGGGATCATCAAGTGTCTGTCCAGCTTGTTCTGAAATCTAAGCATTATCAAAAATCCAGTTTCATCTGAGTATGTTGATAATGAGACAAAATATGTTATTTTACTCACTTTGGAACTTCTGGATGAACCAAGACAAGTTGAGAAGCAGCAGTTTCTCTTTCCAGAAGGTCCTGAACACCCAGGGCATCACTTGACTCCACACAGTCTACCCATTCACCGCTCAGAGGCTGCACTCTCAAGGCTGAGCTGCTGGCGACCTGATCTCCACTCAGAGCAGTCGGGAGAGGACACGTTGGAACAGGGTGTAGAACCTCTGCTCCGGACCTCTCACCGTGCTACTTGCAGACGGAGGGACCACTGACACACACACTTGTCCCTCACCCTCAGGATCAAGAGGCTCTCTCGGCCTTCAAGCATCTATGAATGAGTATGAATTAGTGAAGAAGACTCAGTACCCCTTCCAGAAAGCAGACTTTCTGGAAGACTCAGTACCCCTTCCAGAAGACTCAGACTACTGAGAAGAAGACTCAGTACCCCTCCCAGAAAGCAGAAAGCAGACCCCTTCCAGAAGACTCAGTACCCCTTCCAGAAAGCATCAGGCCGACACGTGTGAAACAGGTCACACGTGTCGGCCTGATGCTTTCTGGAAGGGGTACTGAGTCTTCTTTATCATTTACTGCTTTATCCCATGTGCCTAGCCTGTTGCCCAGTATTTCATATTAGTTAGGTAAATTAATAACCAGATTTGGAGAGGAGAAGAGTGCTGAGTTCCAGTCAAGGCTCTGCCCCCGACTGGTTGGGTGATGGGGGTAGAAGCTCAGATTCTTGTTCTCCTAGATTGATCTAAAAAGTTCTCATCAATTTAATGCCTGCTATATTTTGGAAGAATTTTTCCACTTAAAAATGTCACCTTGTGCTTGTTCATGCTAACAATTAAGTTCTGGATAGTGATTTATAGTTTACAATAACCCGGAAGGATAAAGACCTTGAGAAGAATGAGGCAAGAGACTCAGGTTGGAAACTAAGGTCATGTTAAGGATTTTGGTCCATATTTAAAAGCAACAGGAGGCCACCCAAGGGGATTTTAAGCAGGATGACTCAATCAGATGATCTAATCAGTCTAGAGAGGAGATCTGCTAGTGGTCTACAAGAGAGATGATGGGCTAGGCAGTGGCACTGAAGACGGAAAGAAATGGGCAGGATTTGAAAGATATTTAGAAGATAAAAATCAATAGACCTGGTTGGTGGGTTAGATCAAAGTGTCCGAGATGACTCCTAGACTTCTTACTTATATAACTGGATAGACTGTGGTGCTCTCCACCAGGAGGGAACACAGGGCAAAAACCCCGTTTGGTGGGGAAGGGCAAGACATTACGTTCACACATGTTGGGTTTGAGACACTTCTGAGACACCCAAGCAGAGATGTAGGGGACATGCTGGTTATGTCGGTCTAGAGTTCCTAAGTCCGGACTGTGACTTATGTCTGAGAGCCTCCACAGAAGCCAGTGTATCTCACTCCAGAAGCCCTGTTCTTAATCTTAAACCACTACAGTGTCCTTCAGAGGGTAAAACTGTCAACAAATAAGAGTCAGGATTGAACCTTTTGTCTTCTGGGTATATAGTTCATGCTGTCTCCTCTCCACTACCTTGTTCTATAGAGCATTCCTGAAAGTTCTTATTGATCCTAGATGATAATCAGACATGGAACTGAAGACCTATATAAAATCGTCAACCACTTAAACACTGCAAATGAAACTTAAAATAAAAAAAAATTGTCTTTCCTAAACAAGAATAGTGAGCAGAGAGGAACTGAAAAAAAAAATAGCAATGGAGCGAGGAGACAGTTCTTTTATTAAAAGCGGGTTTTTAAGGATGCCTCCTTATGTATATATGTGTACAAAGTTTTTTCCTTAAGTAAATTCAGAGACTGCAAGACATATTTATGTTGATATAAAAAACACTTTCCGAAGCCAAGTTTAATGACCTTTTAGATTATTTAATGTTTTGATTTTTATCTTCACCACCATTTCCCACATTGATTTGGGGACAGTGACTACCTAGTTGGCAAATGCTTTCAGTTTCCACGATGGAGCACATACAGGCTGATCCTTAAGCAAGTTACTCGTCTTTTGGAGGTGCAGCTGAATGGGACACATAACCATGTTCTATTTTGACAACCTAAGTTCTCCCTTCACTTTCAGTATAAGAACAGGAGACAAGAACAGCTTTTGGGAATTGATGATACCCTTTTTAAAGATAATAGCTCTTCTAAGACACTAAATACCACTTAGACTACCCGTTTCAAGAGCACTAAAAGGGTCCTCTGAAGTTCTCCATTTTATTTAAGTGAAGCATAAATGAATATTGTAATGCACAGGACATTACAGTAATAGAAGCAGCATTACCCACAAGTAAGATTGATTCTTTCAAGTAGTTTATACCACTTACCAGGATGAAAAACTGCTTTTTCAATTAATATTATTAATAATTAATATGGGAGGGTCCATGAAGTAAACCTGAATGAGGCTGGTCAGTTGAATTTTAATATATTTTAAAACTGTATTTCAAAAGTAGGAATGCATCTTATTTAGTTGTGATGACACATCAGTATATTTTTCTTAACATTTCTTTAGTAAACCCTCTTCCATAACAATTAAAAAAAGGAGGGGCATAAACTAACCAATAGCACTTACGTTCGCATTGCAAAGCAATGTATTTATAAAAGACTTGTCTTTTCAATTTCATTTTCCTTACGTTAACATTTAAATCAGTTTTCAGTTTCCAAATGTGACGTAGGGTAATAAGGAGGCAATTCAGGGACTTTTTAGGTGCCAGGTACAAGTAGGTCAGAAATTTATGGCTAACAAAGAGTTGATATTAAAGTGATAATTCCAAAAGCGTTACACTACAATAAACTTTAAGAAAACCTACATATGATCACACACAGCAAAATTAAAAACTTTATCTGCTTCTAATAACCCACCAAGTGTCGACTGTTTTCCTTTTTTTATGTCATATGATGATTTGTACAATTAATCTGAGGAAAATGTAATCACCTACAGGTCTAGCTCAAGGCATGACATGCTCAAGTTCCAAATGTGTTTAACTCAGTCTTAATTGAATAACATATTTCAATATTTTGGGGCAGAAATTCTCAAGATTTTTGGTGTTAGGACTTCTTCACACTCTTTAAAATGACTGAGGTCATCAGTTATATGTTTATATGGATTTTAACTATTGATATTCTAACCATATTAGAATTAAAACTGAGAAATTCTAAAAATATTTAATTCAATTAAAAACAACAATAAACCCACTACATGTTAACATAAATAGCACATTTTTATGAAAAACTATTTTCAAAAACAACAAAACAGTGAAGTGGCCTCTTTTTATATTTTTGCAATTCTCTCTCATAGAAGACAACTGGATTCTGCATTTACTCTGCTTCTCAATTTACTCTATTGTGGTATTAGTTTTGCTTGAGTATTTAATAAAATCCAGCCTCACCTACATAGTTGGAAAAAGGAGAAGTACAAATGTGGCTATTCCTCTTTGGTTTTTTTTTTTTTTTTTAGACAGAATCTCACTGTGTTGTCTGGGCTAGAGTGCCGTGGCGTCAGCCTAGCTCACAGCAACCTCAAACTCCTGGGCTCAAGCAATCCTTCTGCCTCAGCCTCCCAAGTGGCTGGGACTACAGACATGTGCCACCATGCCCAGCTAATTTTTTTTCTTTATATATAATTTTAGTTGGCCAATTAATTTGTTTCTATTTTTTTAGTAGAGACGGGGTCTCACTCTTGCTCAGGCTGGTTTCGAACTCATCTGACCTTGAGTGACCCGCCCGCCTTGGCCTCCCAGAGTGCTAGGATTACAGGCGTGAGCAGCATAAAAATTCTTTAAAGTCTTCTGAGGTAGATTAAAGGCCACAAATTCTTTGGAGCTATGACATCAATGGTGGAGTCTGGATTAGCCTCCTGACTTGCTTTTACCCTTAGAATGCAACGGACATGATGCTGCATGAGTTCCAAGTCCCAGCCTCAAGATGTCTTGTATTAATCATTTCTTTCTCATCTTCTTGGAATTCTGAGACCACCAGGCTGTAATGAATTCCAGCTTAGCCTCCTTAAGAATGAGAGACCATTTGGGGAGAGAGGTCCAGCCATTCTAGCTCTCTTAGTAGTCCTGGCTGAGCCCTCCCCCACCCCTCAATACATGAGTGTGTTTAGCTGACACCACTTGTAGCATTGATGAGCCATCCCAACTGAGCCCAGCCCAAATTGCAGACCCACAGGATTGTTAGCAAATACAATAGTTGTTGTGGAAGCCACTAAGTTTGAAATAGCATTAGAAAACTGACCCAACCTCCCATCGCACTTAGGATAAGGTACACTTCAGGGTCTTCACACATCTTGTTCCTTCTGTCTGGACCACTCCCCTAATGTCCACAAAATCCCAACACTCTGCCACTCAACACCTGTGCCTGGCTAATCCCCCACACACTTTTCAGATCTCAGGTTAAATGTCACCTCTTCAATGAAGCCATTTCTAAACATCAACTGTCATTTCTATCATACCAACATCCTCTTTTCCTTCATATACTTGTTATACTTATTCATATATTTAGTGTTAAATGTTTGTCTTTCTGATCAGCCATTAAGCTCCATGAAGGCAGGTCTTTGTCTGTTTTGTTTCCCATGGTATCCCTGCCAGTGGGAAAAAAGTGCTTGGCACTTAGGTGGTGCTCAATAATTACTTTTGGTTTTTTGGTTTTTTTCCTTTTTTTTTTTCACACACAAAATCCCTCAGTAAAAGCAATCACTTTTGAATGAATGAATGTTAAGTATCTTGAGGAAGAGTCTATATTGTGAAAATGTTCGGGGTTGCCATTAGTCCTGTTAATTAAGTAGGATAACTTGATTTTGCCTTGACTTTGGTTTTGGTTTGTCAGAAACTACTAAAACACGAGGTCAGAGAAACAGGAAATTTATGAAAATTTAATGTTAGTTCAGAAAGTATAACCTGCTTATTTCTAAGTTCAGTTTATATGAGGATCTTATAATGTGTTTTTGAAGTTTATTTCATAAGTTTCCAAACATACACAAATGTAGAGAGAATAATATAACTGCTGTGCATTCATCAGCCATAATGATTTTTTTAGCAATGTTTCATCTGTTCCCATCCCCCTTTTTCTTGCTGCATACTAAAGCAAATCCTAGACAGAATGTCATTTCACTTGTAAATGCTTCAGCATGCAGACAATGTGTTCTTTTAATAATACCCGACAGCCTTAGAAATTCTTGAATGCAAATTAGGAAAGTCTAATATTGCAAGAAAATCCTGGAATTTTGTACAAATACCTTCGCTATGCATGAATAGTGTTTAAATTGCCCTGCAATTATGAGGTAGAAATGATTAAAATCTTTATCCAAATGGAGAATAAGAAATAGACAACTATATCATTATTAAGAGAGTGGCATATTTTCCTCACATCTAGATGTGTATATGAATCTTGTTTTTAAAAATTGAATAAAAGAACAAGCAATTTTGGTATTATCATCATCTTAAATGTACAGTTAAACTCAGTTTTAAAAAAATGCACAAGGTATGTGTTGCCCAAGTGCAGAACAGTTCTTTTGGGCTTGTAGGTCACAGTTGAGCATGTTTTATTTCCTGAATTTAATTTTCTGCCATGGCTTAGAAAAATCACCTTAGCCTGACAAGCTAAGGCAGGGGTCCCCAACCTATGGTGAGTTGTGTAATTATTTCATTATACATTACAATGTAATAATAATAGAAATAAAGTGCACAATAAATGAAATGCACTTGAGTCATTTTAGTCCTCCTGGCCCACCCCAAGCCCGGTTTGTAGAAAAATTGTCTTCCATGAAAATGATCTCTGGTGCCAAAAATGTTGGGGACCACTGAGCTAAGAGAATGGCGTGGCCACTGTAAACTACCTTCCTGATGCTGCTCTCCCTTTGCCTGACTGGTCAGGGTTCTCTTTTCTCCTCCATATTCCATGACATTAAAGCTACTTGGCATCATTTTGGGGCATAATGGTGAATCATCAGTAAAAGCTCAACTCCTTTAAGAAGCAAAACCAACAAGAAAATTCACCATGTCCTGGTTTTCTAGACAGCATCCTCCAAGATCACACCTAGGTGCTTAATAATTTAGCTTTTTGGGCAAAGTTCTCATTAGAATAGATCAAAAACATGAATAATTCAGGCATGCGAATCATACTACTCAGTTGTGCTGACACTGGCCAAAAAACACCTTGAGCACTTACAAAGAGGCTCAGGGTGACTAGATCGGGTGACTGGGTCATGATGACACCAAATTTTGTTAATGGGAATCCCAGGTCATATCTGACAGTATCAAACTACAGCCCCTGCCTCGTATATTTTGCAGGTCTTTTAAGTCAAATGTCTCATGCAAGTCAAGATTCAGGCCAGGAAATCAGACTCTACATCCCTACTCTTTCTCTCTCTGGTTTCCCAGATCACTCTTTCATTCATGTTCTCCTTCTCAAACCCCAACACTTTTGTATTCTTGGCAGCTGACCTTGCTTTCTCCTTAACTGAGAAGACAGGAACAATCAGATGGGCGCTTCCCCCAGCTCCCCAGCCTACATCTGCCCACCACCAGCATCTACACCTGCTTACTCTGCCTTCCTGCCTTTTCTGTAAGATGAACGATTCCCATCCTATCTAAAGCCAGCTCCTCCATGTCTACACTGCATCCCATCCCTTTTCCCTCTCTTAAGCACATCACTCCACTTACTCTCCATTCCCTATCCCACATCATCAACTTTTTATTCCCTAATAGATATTTCTCATCAGCATACAATTGGAATTCCAGCATACAGCTGGAATTGATCCTATCTTTAAAACTAATTCTCAATATGGATGGCAGATGAGCACATGAAAAGATGCTCAATTAACATCATTAGTCATTAGGGAAATACAGGTTAAAACCACAATTAGGGTGAAATGGTGCACACCTGTAGTCCTAGCTATTCCAGAGACTGAGGTGGGAGGATAGCTTGAGCCCAGGAGCTCAATGCTGTAGTGTGTTGTGCGCCAGCCTGGGCAATGTTTTAGAAAGACCCTGTCTCTAAAAAAATTTTTTTTTAAAGTTAGAAAAAACCCCACAATGAGATGCCACTACACACCAATGAAAATGTCCAAGTTGAGAAGGACTGACCTGTGGCAGGTTTTGGTGAGGGTATGGAAGCACTGGAACTCTCTTTCGCTGCTAACGTCACTTTCCTCTGAGTGGACAAGAAATGTGCTACCCAGGCGATAAGCAATTCTTTTGGCTCTCCTTGTACTCTGCAACGTATTTTCCTTCCTGAGTTTAAATTCCTTTGGAATGCAGGTTGGAAGTGTCTTAAAACATTGAAGCTACAACTATCACATGACCCAGCCATTCCATTCCTTCCTAAGAACTGAGATTCTTAAGTCCCATCTTCCTCCGGGTAAAAAACAGCCACAACAACTACAACCACCACCACCTGTTGCACCACATTTGCTGTCAGCAAGTAAGCTACCTCCAGGTGAGCCACCTCTAGGCTCCCACATTCGAGGACCTCTTACCCAAGAAGTTCTGCAGCAGTTTTTCCTAAAAAAAAACCTGTCCCTGGAGTTTTTGCCATATGACCGACTCTGTGGTCTCTGATCAATTTATCCATATTTGAACAAGGGCAAAAAATATTGGGAGAGCCCAAAACTGCTCAGACATGTAGGAAATGCTATAGCACAAAAGAAACAAAATGCTGTAGGAGGCTGATTTTTTCATGAACAAGAAATGTGAGCGGCTCTGTCTCAACTTACAGATGGGCCGGAGGCAGCATTTTAAGTGAGTTAATTAAGGAGAAATCGCAACTAAACCCAACACAATGAGAGGGGCTGCATCTCCTCCTCCTGGGCCTTATGTTTTTATCTGTCTGCTCTTGTCCCTGATGTAGGTGCTCCAGGGGGCTCCTAGTATTGGACAGACATGTCCCTGAGATCCAATAAGACCAACTTCAAAGAAATGGCATTGTCATCCAAAAGTTCCGGGGACCTGAGACAGATGTCAGGCTGAATCCAGAGGATTGTTCTTAAGCCTCAGAGACTCTCGAGTTCTTATGTAGACATGGCCTTGAATGGATGGAAGGTCGGGAGACATGGGATCTTATCCTGGCTCTGTCTTTTCCAGGTGTCTGACCTTGGGAAATTCACTTCATGTCTTAGAACCTCGGTTTTCTTATTCATTTATCCATAAATTTTTATGGAGTGACTATTATGTGCCTGGCATTAGAAAGAAAAGTTATTAATTAATTAAGTCACTAAATATTACTGGTGTAGAAATAATAAATATAAATATAAAAAGAGTGTATAGAGGACTGTGCTAAGGAAGAAGGTGCAGCCCCATGAAAAGTTCAATCTAGGGTTTTTTTTTTTTGAGACAGAGTCTCACTCTGTTGCCCGGGCTAGAGTGCCATGGCATCAACCTAGCTCAAAGCAATCTCAAACTCCTGGGCTCAAGCAATCCTTCTGCCTTAGCCTCCCAAGTAGCTGGGCCTACAGGCATGTGCCACCATGCCTGGCTAATTTTTTGTATATATTTTTAGTTGGCCAGTTAATTTCTTTGTATTTTTTTTTTTTACTAGAGATGGGGTCTTGCTCTTGCTCAGGCTGGTTTCGAACTCATGATCTTGAGCAATCCGCCTACCTCGGCCTCCCAGAGTGCTAGGATTACAGGTGTGAGCCACGGCGCCCAGCCGTTTTTGTCTTTTTTAAAATATATAGTGTATATAAGTCCAGTGGATATGAAGTGACATCTAATTTTGATTTTAATTTGCATTTTCCTAATGACTAATGATGTTGAGCACCTTTTCATGTGCTTCTTGGTCATTTGTATGTTTTCTTTGTAGAAATATCTATTCAGATTCTTTGTCCATTTTTAGATTAGGTTATTTGTATTTTTGTTGAGTTGTAAATGTTCTTTATATTTTCTGGATACTGTACCCTTATTAGATATCTCAGTTGTAAATATTTTCTTCCAATCTGTGTGTTGTCTTTTCAAGGAAAAAGTTTTTAATCTTGATGAAATTTTTAATTTTTTTAATTTTTATTTTTTGGTTATTTGTGGTTTTGGTGTTAGATCTAAGTAACCATCATCTAATCCAGGATCACGAAGATTTACACCCATATTTTCTTTTAAGAGTTATAGTTTTAGCTCTTACATTTATATCTTTTATCAATTTTGGTCAATTATTGTATGTGGTGTGAGGTAGGGGTCCAAATTCATTCTTTTTCATATAAACATCCAGTTGT
>CAUYRT010047733.1:0-11132 GCA_963574885.1 Lepilemur ruficaudatus
AATCAGATGACGGTCCGCTCTGAGCAAGCCTTTGGCAGCAACGCCTCCGAGGGAGGCAGGGGCACATGCACCTCCGGGTTTCCGCCATGCCCACATCCCCAGCTGAAGTCCCTCACCGCCCCCCGCCAGCCTCTCGGTACCCTCCTCGGTGCTCTGGCACACACTGGGCCCAGCATGTAGTCCCGCCTCTCGCCCTCGGCCCACACCCACCGACTGCAGGGTCAGAGGTGCCAAGCCCCTCCCCGCCCAGAGCTCTCAGTGCTGCACAGCTCAGCCTTGCCACCCCTGCTGCCCTCTGGCCACCTTCTTGCTCACTGGAGGTGGCTGTGCTCTCTCGGTGCTTCTTGTCCTTTGGGCCTTCGACACTTCTCCATGCAGGGACGGGAGAGCATGTGTGGCCACGCATCCTGCCTCACACGTCCACATCCTGCCCACTGCACTCTCCATCTGGACCTGTGCCAGCTTCCTGCAGGGCCGTCTCCAATCATAAGGCTCCCCAGCGCCAAGCTCAGCCCTGGCCCTGTGCATACATATTTGTGCACTGATTGAAGGAGCCACAACTCAATTCACCAAAAGCAGGGCAGAGGCAACATTGGAAATACGCAGAAGCACCCTACATGGGACGTGTGTTTGTTGTGTACTCAGCAGCGCCTGAAGTACACCCAGAGTCCATCCTTCCTGTCAGTCCCCAAGTGTGGCAGAGCCCATTGGCTACTCCCTGGTGGAAGAGTGTAGAGTGGCAGCCTGGCACACATGACTTCAGCCTGGACTCCAGGCCAGGTGGGCAGTGGGGCCTGTTACATGCGCCCCTGGCATGGAGGGTCTGTCTGCTGGGCCATGCAGGGAGAAGGGTCTTTAAGCTCTCCAGGCTCTTACTGTAGCCCCTGCCAAAAAGGCACTCATGCCCTCCGCATCGAGGGCATCTCTGAGACAAGGGTCACACTGAACTTGTGTTAGGGAAATAGCTCTCTCACCAACATCCAAGTAAAATACGCTTCTGTAATCCTCAGTTAAACTGCCTAGCTTGCCGAATTTTATTCACAGCAAAATCTTGATTTACCCACAAACATCCTGCTTTACTAAATATATCGCCTGCTCCTGGGGCAGGGCCCCTGGTTTTCGACCTTGGCTTCCTCCCTCCCTCCACATGTCTGTGTCCTGCGCTCTCTCCCGTGGTCGTCAGACCCTACAGGAAGAGGGGAACTCAGTATCTCCAACACCCCATCGCACGACACGCGTGCGCAGCTGGCCACATCTCTGTCTGACAGGGCTCGGCGCATCTACCGCCCATCCCAGTCTGCAATGGTTACAGAGTCAGCCAGGTGCACCTGCGCCACCCTGTCCCTGTGACAGAAGGGAGGACCTGGAGGTGCTCATTTCTTTTTAAGTACACAAATACAGCTGAGGAAACCTTTTCCAGAACCTTTGTGACCTCGGGGGTGTCCTTCTCAGAACCACACTTGTGTCAGCTGCAGAGATGTCCTTGATCTGAATCCTCCAGAGCCAAGATGTCAAATGGTCTTTTAGGAAAGATTAACAACTGAGAGGAAAGAGAAATCCTTCTTGGCCTGGGAGAGATGCCTGAGTCACAGGCAGCACAGGGGCATGGGCAACCACTACTTTCTTCTTTGCTGAAGGGTGGTAAGTAAAGGTCAGTTTTGTGAAAAGTCAGTTTCCTGTATTTGAGAAAACAGACCCCCCAAATGCTTTAACAGCCAGTAAATTTCTGTAAAATGCAAGCTGGGTCCTAAGTGAGGTGCAGGCAACACAGATCTTTTCCTAACGCACAGAAATGTTATCCTCGAACTCCTGAGAGCCAAGGATGAAATATTCAGGGATTATTTTTGCCACCTGTTCTCAGGTAGCAATTCAAGCCAGAGGAGGAAGTCCAAGCAGGGACACTGCAGCCCCTCTGGCCCCCGCAGGTCTGAATCTTTCTCATCAGCTCTGGGGCATCCAGCACATCCCGGAGAGTCCCCTTCTCTCCCGCCTTCCTCACTCAGAAACACGGCAGGACGGGGTGCCCTCAGCGTGGGAACGGCCCCCACACCTCCTCAGCCTGAGCCCCAGAAGGCTCCCTGTCAACCTGCGGCCCCTCGTCAAGCTGCAGAGAGAGAGGAAGAGACCCAAGGTGCAGAAAATATCAATGAGTAGACGTAAATGTCAGCTGGAGCAGCCCACACCAGGCAGCGGTTTATGCAGAAGTGCCGCCCAGCGCAGGCGTCAGGGAAGCCGTGGCCCTCGCCGTGGGAAGAGGGTGGTCTCCTTCACCGGGTGGCCCTTGAGCTGCCCTTGGGCTCATGGTGTTGTTTTGCTCCCAGGCACAGATGCAGGAAGGGCCAGGAGTTTCCATCTCCACTGCCAGCCCCACCCATGGCCTTGGCCCTTGAGAACGGGTGGGCGTATGAGGCCAAACACCAGGGTGTCCCCAGGCCCCCGAGTTTCCTTGAGGGATCAGGCTGAAAGGCTCCGCTGGGAAATTGGCCTGACCTTGGCCTGCCTGGTTCTTCCCTCTCTGTGTCCTGCTTTGCCTCGTCTCCACCGGTCTCTCGGGAAGCCTCCTTCACCAGGCACCCTCTGAGGGGTCCTGCCCTGGGGCATGATACACCTGGTGTGGCATAGGAGCATGCCCTGGGTGGACAGGATTCTTGCCATGTGCATTTCCCCAGGCCTCTCAGCCCAGCTGGGACTTTGGCTGGTGCTAGAGACAGACACTTTCTTTTGTAACATTGCCCAGTTCTTGAAGCAGGGAAATCCTGTCCTTGAGGGGTTGGTGGCCGTGGCTGGATCCCTCTTCTGTGTTGCTGCGGTGTTGGGTCCTACCCATGTTTGTTCCTCCCATTTGCTGCGAGCTCACCATGCTTCAGGCACTGAGCTGGCTGCGGGGACCCCTGGCCGAGCGGTCCTGAAGGAGATACAGTAGAGTAACCTTGGTTAGTTAGCAGGTGATGATGAATTTTGAGGTGGATAGTACAGAAAAGGAAGGGGGCAGAGATAATGAAAGAGACCCAGGGGTGTGAGTGCCTCCAGTGGGCTGGGAGCCTCGTTGGGAGGGGCACGCAAGACCAGCACCCTGGGGAGGGGGTGGAGGCAGGACGCCTGCCCTGTCCTGGTGTCATGGACCAGTGACAGACTCAGGGTGCAGTCCTGAAGAATGTGGGCTGGGGGACAGGCATGGAGGGGAAGCACAGGCAGGGGCAGTTTCTCCCGGGGTAGGCGTGGGGAGGGTTGCCTGCCCAGGTAGAGAAGACAGACTTGGAAGGTTGGGAGGGACCAGTACAGCTTCTGGTTTGGGAAACTGGGTGGGGAGGCCCATTCCAGAGAACAGGTGGAGGCCGGGTAGGGGTAGGGGCTATAGTTTACTTTGGGATGGGTCAAATGTGAGATGCCCAAGTGAGCATCAGGAAGGAATGTCCAGTAGACAATTGGCCATGGGAATCTGGAGCTCAGTGCAAAAGTAATCATGGTTTGGGGCTGTGAATTTTAAATCATTGTAACTAGGCTCAACATATCTTTATTAATCAAAATAGGAACCATTACAATCAACACATTTTTGCCAATGAGAAATAAGTTTGTTTATTTCTGCAGTGTAAAAATCATGCTTCGGGATTCCACAAACTCTTGGAAGGCATTTCCTGCATGCTGCTGGCTGTGGAAGCGTTTTCCCTGCAAAAGGTTGTGGAGAAGCTTAAAGAAGTGGTAGCCGGTTGACGGTTGATGAATATGGCAGATGAAGCAAACCTTCATGGCCCAATTCCTTCAATTTTTTTGTTTTTTGTTTTTTTTGAGACAGAGTCTTGCTCTGTTGCCAGGGCCAGAGTGCCACAGTGCCCGCTTAGTTTTTCTATTTTTAGTAAAGACTGGTCTCATTCTTGCTCAGGTTGGTCTTGAACTCCTGAGCTCAAGTGATCCTCCCACGTTGGCCTTCCAGAGTGCTAGGACTACAGGCATGAGCCACCGTGCCTGGCCAGTGATTCATTCAACTTTTGAAGTGTTGGTCATGGAGAAGAATCAGGCCCTTTCTGTTGACCAATGCGGCTGCAGGGGTTGCAGTTTTCGGTGCATCTCATCGATTTGCTGAGCACACTTCTCAGATGTGATGGTTTCGCTGGGATTCAGAAAGCTGTAGTGGATCAACCAGCAGCAGACCACCAAACAGCGACCATGACCTTTTTTTGGTGTAAATTTGGCAGTGGGAAGTGTTTTGGAGCTTCTTCTTGGTCCAACCACTGAGCTGGTCATTGCTGGTTGTCATATAAAATCCATTTTTCGTCGCATGTCACAATCCTATTGAGAAATGTTTCATTGTTGTGTGTACAATAAGAAAAGATGACACTTCAAAATGATTTTTTTGATTTTCAGTCAGCTCATGAGGCACCCACTTACTGAGCTTTTCACCTTTCCAATTTGCTTCAAATGCAGAACAACCATAGAATGGTCGACCTTGAATTCCTTGGGCAAGTTCTCATGTAGTTTTAAGAGGATCGGCTCTAATGATTCCCCTCACTTGGTCGTTGTCAACTTCCGATGGCCAGCCACTGCACTCCTCTTCTAGGCTCTCATCTCCTTTGCAAAACTTCTTGAACCACCACTGCATTGTGTGTCCGTTAGCAGTTCCTGGGCCAAATGCGTTGTTGACGTTGTGAGTTGTCTTTGCTGCTTTAGGACCCATTTGGAACTCGAGTAAGAAAATCGGGTCTAAAATAAATATCAAATAAACAGCAAGTAATAAGTCATTAGAGAAAAACATAAAGCAAGAAATGCACATTAAGATGGTGTATAATATAACCACATTTATTTAAGAATGTATTCCAGTATCAAATGGCAAATTTCAGCAATGCTACACCCGTAATTACTTTTGCACCAACCTAATATTACTTGATAATAATGCACAGGGATAGTACCAATGAGTGGGGACATTTCCTAAGATGTGTCTTCAAACATTCATGTCTTAGGACATGTACACAATTTGCCAAATATCCTCCAGAAAACTGTGCAAAAGCTCCACAGGTATCTCACCAGCCTAGGCAGAAGCTAGCATTCCCTGGGCCCTCGCTATAAAAGTGAGGTCCCTGGACCGGTGGCATCTGCGTCACCTGCAGCTGGTCTGAAATGCAGACTCCCACGCCTCGCATGGCTCTTGTGCAGCCATCACCCTGGCTACTGGCCACATGTGGCTACTGAGTCCTCGAAACACAGTGCCACACAGTGAAATCATACTATCTTGGGTATGTTAGGTTAAATAAAGTAGATTATTAACATTACTTTCACTTTTTTTAAACTTTAAAAAAATGTGGCCACCAGGAAATTTAACATTACACATCACTCCTGCTATGTTTCCCACTGGACAGGGCTGGGTTCAGACCTTCGCTCCCAGAACCCACAGTTCACCAAGACCCCTGCGTGAGCTCCTTAGGGTTTGAGAAGCTCTGCTCTAGGCCCAGTTGGCAAACTACAGTCTGTGGGCCTCTCCGCCCACCACCAGTTTTTGTGCATCGAGTTTTATTGGCGCACACATACGGTCCACGGCTCCTTCGTGCTTCGGGGTGGAGCTAAGTGGCTGTGACGTAGCACTGCTGGCAGCACAGGCTGAGGAACCACCTGGCCCTTTACAGACCCAGTTTCCACACCCCCTGGCCTAGGCGTTGTTCCTGCTGGCATCCTGCGGCCTGGTCTCCACCCCTTGTGTGCCTGTTTATGTCCTTGTCGGGGAAGTCCCCTGGCATGGGTGCCCGGGTGCAAAGGGCTATTGGAGGCCTGCCTCTTTCCTGAAAGTCACAAAGGAGGCCAAAGATGCTTTGGCCATGTGATGGAAAAGATTAAAAGATGATTTAAGATCAAAGTTCTCCAGCCACGCTGGAAAGGCCCTTTGAAGTCACCTGGCACTCTCTTGCTTGGTGATGGGTAAAGCAAGTCCCCAAGAGGAAGTGGGGTGGTGGGTCCCCTTAGACAGTGGGAGAAGGAGCAGGTGGGAACCTGGTCTCTGGGTGCCACCTTTGGTTGTTTTTGCACTGGGCTATTTTTTCAGATCATCGGTGTGGGTGGGATCACCCCTGTTGGGTACAGCAGATGAGCAGGGCACAGAGTGTGACGTGTAGACAAGGTAGAGCTTTGTCCCTCATGTCAACACTTGGTTTTATTCCCAATATCCAATTTATTGTGCAGTTTTCAAATAACATTAAAGAAGATATACAGTTTTTCTGTTGATCAGCGGGAGGCATAGATTCAAAAAGTCAAGACAAGACTGAGAACCATTGCTCTATTTTCCTGCCACTCAAAGTGTGGTCCACAGACCTACCTGCTGCCTCGACACTGCTGGGAGCTTGTTGGAAAGGCAGAAGCTCAGTGTGCTCCAGACCCTCCGAGTCAGGATCCCCACTTCGACAAGACCCCCAAGTGAGTCCCAGGCGCAGGAACACTGGAAACCAGTACTCTTCAGTTGCTCTTAAGTTTAGCTGCATTGTGAAATCACCTGCAAGATTTCAAAATTCTGAAGCCAGGTCCTGCTTCAGAGCCTCTGATGTAACCATCAGGGGAGAGGCCAGGTGTAGAGGCTTCTGAGGGCTGCAGGAGGCTGGGACATGCAGTGAGAACCTCAGTCCACACTGGCTTTCTTTGCTCTCTGTTTCATGGACGAGGTGGGGCCATCCAGGCATTTGCTTGTGAGTCTGGTGCTAAAACCCACTGTTTGTCCCCTCTGCCTGCACAGAGAGGGGTCCCTTCCCTCTGTATTCTCTCATCTCCTGGTAAAGCTTCTGGAGCTGAGACAAGGATTCTGACTCCAGCTCCCAGTGGCCAGGTGCAGCAAGAGCATTGGGATTAGGTCCTTTCCTCTTAGGACGACGCAGGAATATTCTAGTTATTAGACAAGAAGTTGGCTTATTGGAACACAATTTTTCAAATCCAGGAGCAATAAGCTTTATTTAACAATCACTTGTGCAAGGTGTGTTCCTCTGAGGAACTGTTCTAAACACTTCACGGATGCTGATTCATGCCATCCTTATAACGCCCTGAGCAGCTCTGCCAAGTGAGAGGTGCCTTTGATTATGGGCCTGCCTTCGTGGCCCGCTGACCGAAGGGTGCCGTGGAGTGACTCTATGTAACTTTTGAGGCCAGGTCATGACAGTGGTGACAGCCACTTCCCGCTGGCTCTCTGGAATATGCTGGGGCACCCTGGAAGCAGCCCTGTTGTAGAATTCCAGATTTAGGCTCATGCCTCTGACGTGTAGTCAGAGCTAAACATGCGACACCGATGTTTGGAGGTAGAGAGAGGACGGACAACCTCCATCCCCACCTCTGAAAACGCAGCTACACACTCACTGCCTGGCACGGGGACAGCGTGTCCTAACAACAACGACAAAAATCAGCAGACAGATCAAATAACCAAAACTGCCACAAAGACTCAGTGTTTTAAAGCCTTTCTGACAGCATTAATTTCCCAAGTTGACCTTACCAACTATCAGCCTCAATATACCCCTAAAATTTTTAAAAAGCCAAAAAATAAAAATCTAGGTCTTCCACCCTAGAACACCCTGACTGAAAATGTAATTCAAAAAACATCATCCTAGTGCCTGAGGCCCTTTAAAAAATTATAAGTCAAATTAATCAAAACACTCATTATAAAAAATACTACTTCACAATAAATCCAAAAATATTTAATCAGCCCTAATTTACAAAAGACCATCCAAAAAGTCATTTGACAATATATAACTTATGTCAAAAATAGCCCTAAGACAATACTCCATTAAAAATAGTCTGACATAAAACCCTGCAAAGATGACAAGCAGACTTTAATGCTCCAAGCCCCTAAAGGCATCAAATACCTTTTAGTATTTTTTGATACCTTTAAAACATAAATTAAAGCCTTTTCCTCCAAGACAACAAAGGCCACAAAAGTGGCTAAAGCCCTACCTAAAAAAAATCTCTAACATAGACTTCCTATAACCAGAGTGATCAATTCAATAAGACCACCTTCATCTCCCAAATAACTCAAAAAGTATATTTTAAAAATAAATTAAAAACATACTTCATGCAACCCAGTTCACTAAAAAAAACTACAAAAAATACCTTAAAAAAATAAATGTCTGCCAGGCACAGTGTCTCACACCTGTAATCCTAGCACTCTGAGAGTCTGAGAATCAGTTGAAGCCAAGAGTTTGAGACCAGCCTGAACAAGAGCGAGATCCCATCTCTACAAAAAATAGAAAAATTAGCCGGGCATGGTGGTGTATGCCTGTAGTCCCAGCTACTTGGGAGGCTGAGGCAGAAGGATCGCTTGAGCCCAGGAGTTTGAGGTTGTAGTGAGCTCTGATGATGCCACTGCACTCTAGCCAGGGCAACAGAGGGAGACCCTGACTCAAAAAAAAAAGAAAAGAAAAAGAATTGCCAAAATCTGCCAAAAAATAATTTACCCTAAAATATTACCCTCTGCCCTGTTAAAAATTCAGACGGCCCCCCAAAATAGACTCCAAATGAGCTCCTTCAAAATAATATATATAAACCATCCCTAGGCTCACTGGGAGGAAGAGACCCTATACAACAATAAAAAAATAACATTTAAACAATATCTAAAAATCTTAAATAAAATTCTAACTTCTATTCATAAATTTACTTCTAACAGGCTACTGCTCCCAACCAACATGCACTTTCACCGCTTCCAGACAAATGACCAAGTCCCCCTGAAACCATAAAAAAACATATACCAAAAGACCAACTCATCCCCCAATAAATCAGCCCCTACAAAATACCTCTGACCACCCACTCATCAGTCAAATTGGCCAAAATAAAAGCTTAAATCCATCACACCCGATATAGTCTGGATGTTTGTTCCCTCCAAATCTCATGTTGAAATCTGGTCCCCAGTGTTGGAAGTGGGCCCGGCGGGAGGTGTCTGGGCCATGGAAGCGGATCCCTCATGAATGGCTTGGTGCCCTCCCCACAGGAACAAGCAAGTTCTTTCTCTTTTAGTTAACAGAGAACTGGCTGTTTAAAGAGCAGCCCTCCTCCCTCTCTGGCTTTGCTCCCTCTCGCCAGGTGACACACCTGCTCCTCCTTCACCTTCCACCTTGATTGAAAGCTCCTGAAACCCTCATCCCAAGCAGATGCAGGTGCC
Source organism: Lepilemur ruficaudatus (assembly GCA_963574885.1). Taxonomy (NCBI): domain Eukaryota; kingdom Metazoa; phylum Chordata; class Mammalia; order Primates; family Lepilemuridae; genus Lepilemur; species Lepilemur ruficaudatus. Next base: position 9,113 of record CAUYRT010047733.1, read on the forward strand.
AGGCTTCCCCGACAGCCTGCAGAGCTGTGAGCCTATAAACCTCTTTTTGTGATAAATTACCTAGCTGCAGGTGTTCCTTTACAGTAGTGCAAAACGGACTAATACAACACCCAAATAAAACGTGCCTCTCCAAAACCTAAACAAAAAACCACAGACTTAATCCCATAAACCACTAAATAATCTAAAATTACTGTTTCCAGGCAAACTTACTAACAGATTAGTAAATTGAAACTTTATGTTGTAAATCATAACTGCCTTACAAACCCTATCTTCTTTTACATAAAAAGACAATTCATTAATACAGATTTTCCAAACCCTAGCTGCTTCTACTAAATTATCCCTGTATTAAGTATGTCACCTCAACCTCATTTTGTCCTAGATCATCATAACCCTCTGATTGAGCCAGTTATAATTTTTCAAACATCCCTAGGTACACATATACACATCCAAAGATCCCCCAATAATATATCATATTAATACATGCCTCAGCTGACTCATACAGGCACTACCAAACCCCCTTACTTCTGACTTCTCAGTTAAAATATTCTCATTCTTAAAAAATAACACACGACAATTCTCACCATCAACAATCTAGGTAACCCCCCTTTTGACCCGTGTAGGACATAAGCGTGACTGCCCGCGGCCTGGCGCGCTGCTGCGCGGAGGCCCACCCAGGCAGCGACGCCGGCACGGACAGCGTGGCAGGGACAGGGGAGGAGAGGCCGCCCCGCCCGTCCCTCTGGCCGGCTCGCCCTCCTGGTAGCTGTTTCCAACTTGCTGCACCGCAAACCCTGCGCCACCTCGGCACCTCCCAGCTCATGACCGCCGGGGAGCCCGCCAGAGTCATCAGGACGCCTTGGAGCTGCACCCCACCCCCCCACCCGCACCGTGCCCCTGTGGACCGCGCGGGGAGCTGGGCCTCCTGCCATGCGTCGCCACTCGAGCCTGCCCACCGGCCCGTGTGCCCCCGGGAGCCACGCTGCCGGTGACCATGGCAGAGCCCTGCAGGCCTCGTCCATGGCCTCCCTGGCTTCTGCGACCTGACCCCACCCTGGTTTTCCTCCATGCCTCTCCTTGGCAGACTGTAAGATCCGGGCAAGGCCCATCTTCCCTTGCTCACGTGTGTCTCCCAACGGTGAGCACTGGCCTGGTACTTAGAAGGCGCTGGTTAAATATCTGGGATATAAGGTTGCTCTGGTCTGAACGCTGGTGTCCCCCAAAGTTCGTGTGTTGGAACCTCACCCCACTGTGGAAGGACTAGAAGCTGAGGCCCTTAGGCAGCGATTAGGTCCTGAGAGCGGCGCCCTCAGGGATGGGGACAGGGCTCTCATAGGCCACTGGAGGTAGGCCTTTCAGTCCTTTTGCCAGCGAGGACACAGCAGCAAAGCGCCATCTGTGAGGAGGGCCTCACCAGACACGGGAGATGGCTGCTGTAAGCTTGGACATCCAGCCTCCAGACCTGTGAACAATACACTTCTCTTGTTTATCAATTACCCAGTCTAGGTATTCTGTGACAGCGCCCAGCAGGACTCAGACAGCAGGTATTACAGGAGAGTGTTTCCAGGAGGACATCACTGTTGAGGTGCCCGAGCTACAACCTCTTGGAGTAGGTCTCATGGAGAGTGGAGATGGTTTAGAGCCCTGGGCTGGGCATCGTGCCAGGTGGCCTGCCTGGATGGACAGCAGACAGACCCCAGGCAGACTGGAACAGGCCTCGAGGCAGAATGGGACCCACTTGTTTCTGGAGTCTTTGAACTGAAGAGGGCAGGATACGGGCATTTCTGACCACTCCGCCCTCCTGCAAAAACAAGCCCCAAAGGACAAGAAGCACCGAGAGAGCACAGCCACCTCCAGTGAGCAAGAAGGTGGCCAGAGGGCAGCAGCGGTGGCAAGGCTGAGCTGTGCAGCACTGAGAGCTCTGGGCGGGAAGGGGCTTGGCACCTCTGACCCTGCGGTCGGTGGGTGTGGGCCGAGGGCGAGAGGCGGGACTGCATGCTGGGCCCAGTGTGCGCCAGAGCAC